>PVIY010048741.1:0-17137 GCA_004026745.1 Myrmecophaga tridactyla
TAAAAGCTATATCATTATACAATTATCTTCAAGAAACAAGGCTACTGGAACACAGCTCTACAGTTTCAGGCACTTCCCTTTAGCCACTCCAATACACCATAAACCGAAAAGGGATATCTATATAATGTGTAACAATAACTTCCAGGATAACCTCTCAACTCGGTTTGAAATCTGTCAGTCATTGAAAATGATATTTTTTTCTCATTTCTCTCTTCCCCATCTTGGTCAAGAAGGTTTTTTCAACCCCTTGATGCTAGGTCCCAGCTCATCCCAGGATTTCTGTCCCACATTGCCAGGCAGATTTACACCCCTGGGAGTCATGTTCCATGTAGTGGGGGAGGGCAGTGAGTTCATTTGCCATGTCTGCTTAGAGAGAGAGAGGCTACAGCTGAGCAACAAAAGAGGCTCTCTGAGGGTGACTCTGAGGCCTAATTTTAAGTAGGCTTAGCCTATCCTTGGCAGGAAGAAATTTCACAGGGGCAAACCCCAAGATCGAGGGCTTGGCCTATTGATTTGGTCGTCACCACTGCTTGCGAGAGTATCAGAAAATCTCCAAATGGGGAAATTGAATCTTTCCCCCTTTCTCCCCCTTCCCCTAAGGGGACGTTAGGGGTAGTGCTGACTTTCATAGCTTCAGTGCTCTTACTCTGAGTCTCAGGTGTCCCATAAATAGCCGAAGTTTCTGGGAAAGACCATATTATATACAAGCAGCTCAGTATCTCAGAATTTAGAATTAACAGTTACACTTCCTGAATATATGTGACTGCTGTAAGAGCTTACAATCTAGGACCCTTTATATTAAGCTCCAACCCGATAAACCATGCCCAGTGTTCTTTATGTAAACACAACAAATCTGAATGTATACTCTTGTTACCTCATACTTTGCTTGAAAAAAAAAGTAGCATACAGTATACAGATTCTTTATTCTTGTTTTGTTCCCCCAACATTCTACCCTGAAATGAAAGATCTTTTCATTTTAGCACTTGGAGAACGTGGTGAAATGCAAATGGACACAAATTCTTTGCAGCTCCTCCCTTTAAGAAATGAAGTTTATTTCTCCATTCCTTGGCTTTGGGTTGGACATACAACTTAATTTGACTCGTGGAAGTTATATTATGTGAGTTCCAAGAGTTCTCTGGTCCAGCAATACTAGTCAAAGCCTTGTATTGGCTCTGATGGTCCTCCTTGGTTCAGAAGCTCTCCCTGGGGCCAACCACCATGGCACTGGGGTGGAATAGCCTGACTGTCTGGGCCTAGGTGGGCCATATATTTGTTCCTGGAGCTGGAGTGTGGGATCAGCTCTCTCACACATTCATGGACAGGGAAGGCGTATGAAGGGTCCTCCGAAGAAAATTCAGAACATGGTTCTGGAACAATTTCTTCTTTCCTTTTACTTACTCAAATAATGCTCAGTCTTCAAAGCCTAGTTCAACTCCCATCCCATAGTATACAGATACAGTTTTCACCTGCTCTCTTCCTTTCCTTTGATGAATTGGCCTCCCCCCATACTATGTGCTTCTGGGGAGTAGGAGGGAGCTTGTCAATCCCCACGCTGCACCTTCCCCACCCCTACCTCCTACTCTGCCTCCTACTCTGCCTCCTACTCTGCCACAGGGGTGGACACATGACCCAGGCCTGGCCCATCAGGACATCCCTTCTTTCTGGCTCTAGTGATAGGTTCAGGGAATGGACTCTGACCTAAGGTAAGCCATCAGATTTCCCCTAGTTTCTCTGGGAGTCTCCTGTTCAGGTTTAGTGTGCGGGACAGTTATGAAAATACCTATAATTTTCCTAAACACGTGGAGAAAGCCCATTAGTAGTAAGAGAGTGAGGCTTACACAAAGAGAAAACTCTTGGGCCCCACAGGAAGGCAGAACCTCTAGATGGGTCCCTGAAGTGTCTGAAAAGCAGACACCCCTCCACTCCTTTCGCCAACTGACCCATACTGGACTATGACATGAGGGCGAAATAAACCTGTATAGTGGTAAGTCTCTGAGATTTTGAGGTTGTTTGGGACAGCTCTTAGCCAACCCTGACAAATTCTGCCCCATATTTGGAGAAACTGCCTTTATCTCCTGGGTTTCAGTTTCTTTCTCTGCAAATGAGAGATTTAGACTGGGTGTTCTGGTGGCTACCTTTTAAGCTATGACACTCTAATTTATAAATTATATGGTTCTTATTTGCAGGTGATTTTAAACTCTGCCTGGATTAATTGTAGAATTTCTCAACTATAATAAAGAGCAAATTTATAAATGGGTTATGCTCCAACAGTTCAGGTAGGAATCCCTTGTTGGACCACTGTTTCAGTGAGAAGGGAGATTAACTATTTAGAAATAAACATAGATTCCTGCTAAACACTCAATGCTGAGGCCCCCTGTGGCCTCACACTAGAGGCAGTGAGTGAGGCAGGAGAGACAGAGCTGAGCAGAGACCTGGGAGGGCAGGATTGGAGAGGGACAGGGCAGGTGGGTGGTGTGGGCTGGACCATGGACCAAGATGACAGCTGCACAAGGTTCTCTTGGGAGGGAGCAGAAGTGATTACACATGTAAGTCTTTCCTAAATTGGATATTTCCAGTTCTATATATACCCCTTCAGTTTAACTGTCCTTGGTTACATGTTCTGGTCAGGGCAGAGATGGGTTTACCATGGAGGAAATGAACCTCAGCCTTCAGGGTCCTCATTCACATGTGGGACTCTACCAAGACCTTAGCCATAGTTCACAAGGTCATTCACTGGTTATTGTGAAGTTTGAAAAAGTAAGATCTTTTTACTGAAGTCAGTGAAGAGTGCTGTCCACTTCCACTTAGACTTCCCCTTTCACATTTCCCCTCAGGTTAGATGGCACTGGGGTGGCCACAGGCAATTCTGAGGTCCAGCTAAGGGGAAGTTTAGTTAGGCATATTTTCCGTTTGGGATATATCCGTAAAGTTTACAGTCAATGTCATGCATAGTTGAGTTATAACTTGTCACCGAGTTAAAGGAATAGCTCCCAGGGATACTATTCCCTACCCACCATGCTGACTCACCCAGTGTTGTGAGGCCAGATGTCAAATAAAGACCTAAACATGTCCTATAGCCTGTCAGCAGGAGTATGTGGGAGTGGAGGAGAATCAAGGTTTGAAAAGTTATGAGGGCAGAAGCTAGTCCAAAGAAAAGTCTTCCAATCATTAGACATACAAAAATGGAAGCAGAGGATTCCATACTTATTGACATCCTGTCAAAACAAGTTTTGTCCTGTCGGCAATATACTCAATAACATGGTGCATACAATTATAAATGCACCACACCTTCTTTGTTTTTTCATAGAAACTATACGACATACAATTTATCAAAATGCGTATGTTTGAATTTTTTATGACACAAATTACTGATGTCAATGAAGGTAATATAAAACTCTTAATACACCATTTATAATGATGTTTTTGAAGGCTAACTGGCTAATAAGTATAGTCAATTTGAAGTGATTAGTTCCCGCACAAGGACATTTGAAAGGCTCTGAAAGCTTACAACTCACAGATGAAAGAAATTTGGCCAAGATTGTTTCCCCAGTTCGAAAACAAACCTAAAAATTGAAATGACATTGCCAATAACAAATTGTGAACCTGAAAGAAACTAATTTTCCAAACCATCAAATAATAAATATCTCATATGATCCGCCATGCTAGGAAAAGACAGAATTATCTTTCTGGTCTCTCTCTATAAAAATATTATCAAATCATTGTCATATAAAGAAGCAATCAAAGTGTATGCAGTTTAAAATGTAGAGAAAAAAGTAATATTGGGGTGTGACTGGCAGATAAACAATTCTGGGTACGCTGGGGTACTTGTCAACTTTTAAAAATGTGTACTTTGTTGTGATTTCTCTTCTCAGTCTAAATAAATATTCACTTGTGTTCCTGTCTTTGTACCTTGGTATTTTTTTTCTTAAATACTCTTCCCCGCTGCTGTATAAGTATCAGGCTTCACAAAACCTGGCTGACCTCAGTACAGGTGCTAGCATGCTCTTGGGTCTTGCTCAGCTATTCAAGGTGTTGAGGCTGGTTACTCAGCCACAGATCTAAAATCTGGGTATCAGGTCACTTGTGCTGATTAAGCTCTGAAAAATGGTCATAAGTTAGAAAAGTCACCTGAGTGGTTCAAACAAAAACGCCTCTTAATTGGCTCGCCTCTAAAGGCATTTTAGGTCACCAGTAACATTCCTGGGCCCTTCCCAGTCTGCTTCTTAAGAAGCCCTGCAATCAGGAGAAGCCTGCAGTTCACCATCTGGGCCTGTGGCCTATTTTTCTTCTGGTGCATAGTGTTTCAAGACAAGAATAGTATTCGAAGCATGTCCAGATCCTTAGTGAAATTAAACTTTTTACTGGCAAAAAAATAAAAAAATAAAAAAATTTCTGTGTTTAAAGAAACAAACAAACATAAAAGCCTTTACAAAAACGATGTTGATTCCAGCTTCTTGAAAATGAAGGGTTGTTAAGTGTTTGTGCTAGCGTCATCTAGTGACAGAAAGGGTAAACTCAGTTCACCAAAATCCATCAAAAACCAGGGAGGGAAATGGTACCAATGCTGCTGTTTTCTCTCTTTTCTGGTTGTGATTTTCAGTACTGTGATTGACTGTATTCCACTGTGACTTTCAGTCATTAACTTACGTCTCCAAATCTTCTAAGTAAACACTGAACAGCAGGTCAGGTACATGAATGTTATGAAATAAAAACTAGAAATAAATGGGACAGGGCTATTGGAACCCCTGATGGCACTGTCTGCAGGTATGAGGCATCAGTCTCTTAGAGGAAGTTCAGCAGATCAGTGGTCTCCTGGGAGCAGGAGGTCCCTTTAACATGAGCTGCCTGCCGACTGCTGGCTAATCCTACCGGATATTCTGGACCACCCTTCTGACTTGACCCTGCTAGTGAGGCTGCCCCTTCAGTGGCTCTCTTGACCAGCTCTGTTTTGTTGTTGTTGTAGTTGTTTTTCCCCAGTCTTATTCTACCGTGTCTGTTTCAGTTCTGTTCCTTTTTTCCTTCTATATTAGTTTTTCCCAAAACCATCTGGGCAAGTAAGCATCTAGTTGCAGCCTCTACTGAATGTTCATTCAACAAACATTCACTCAGAGCCATGCAAATGTTCTAAAAATGACCATGGTGATGAATACACAAGTATGTGATAAAAATATTTTATAATATGAAATATTAAATATAAAAATATTTTTAAAAACAAACAACCATTCATTGAGCATCTTTGTGCCAGGCATTATACTCACACAGGAGATTCAAGTCTGAAAATAACATAGTGGTTGCAAGCATGGCCTTTGGAGCTAGATTGCCTAGATTCAAATTCTGGTACTAACACTTCCACCCTTGTGACCTTGGGCAACTTCCTAGCTTGACAGTGTCTCAACGTCCTCATCTGTACAAAGGGGTTAATAACTATGTCATTTCTTCACACGGTGCTGTGAGGATTGAGTCAATACATGTAAAAGGTGTAAAGGGTGTCTGGTGCCTGGTAAACACTCTGGACGTGCTGACTCTTAATGCATAGCCTTGCCTCTCCAGGCCTTCACGATCTGAAGTTGACAAGAAGTTCTTACATCGCAGATTCACTGGGTGACCCAGAAAAACAAATTCTTCTCTCTGGGTCTTATTTTATGCACATGTAAAGGACGAAAGTTGTACCAAAATTGATTTCCAAAATCCTAAAAAGTCCTTGTGCAGGGACAAGTAGCCTGAGTTTCAAACTGTCAGCTTGGGCAAGTCACTTAGCCTCTCTGGGCATGTTTCCTCACCTGTAAAATGGGGGTAACATTACTAGCCATCTCCTGAGTATTCAATAAGATAAGCCGCGCTTCACAAGGTACCGGGCACACGAGAAGCGCTCAGGGAACGCCAGCCTTTACTACGCACCGCAGGATTCCCACCCACCTCCCGTCGGGGCCCTGCCGTCCTGCGCACGCGCGCTGACCGCCCGACCCGCGCTCGCCCGGCGTGCGCTTCCGGGTTTCCGGACCCACCGAGGCCCAGAGGCGGGGCCGAGGCTAATGGCGGCGCCCACGAAACAGGCCACCCGGGGCGTTGAGGAGGCCGCGGCAGGGGAGGAACGGCGAGTTCTGGAACCCGGGGCCGCCCCGTTTGGAAATTTCCCTCATTACTCCCGCTTCCACCCTCCAGAGCTGAGGCTCCGCCTCCTGCCCCCGGAGCTACTTCTTCGGCTTTTCCCTTCCGAGAGCCCAGACACTAGGCCGATCCTGGGGCTCGACGTGGGGTGTAACTCCGGGGTGAGTGCCCCGGGAGGGATCGGAGGTCAAGGAGCAGAGCGGTTGGCTGTCTTAACCTTCACTGGGGTTTTGGCCTGGGCGTGACATCACACCCATCCAGACTTTCCCAAAATTAGCTTAAAGGCGTAGCGATGATCGGCTCGGTGCTGCTGCCACCTGCGCGCCAGCGCCCCACCATCATCTGTCTAGAAATCTTGCGGAGAAATCATTCTCAACTACGTTCCGAATTCCCGTGTCTCCGTCTCCGCGTTCGTTGCCCTCACGGCCCAACCCCGGTGGGGAGGGGCAGCCGGTCTAGACTTCCCGCGCCAGCCTCTAGTCTACTGTAGCTGGCGACCTGACTGGGGAGAAAGAGACTTCCGGAGACCCACGTTTGGGAGCGTGGGGTTGACACGAGTTTACTGGGAGAAATGAGGCAGGGATGTCAGAGTCGTGCACTCTGTGCCGTAAGGGAGTCAGGTTGTTACTTGTTTTTAAAGTAATGAGTTGACGGAGTATAATGGAGTGAGTGGAGAAGGAAATTACAGCGTCTCGCCGGAGGAGAAGGAAGAGGCATTGTCTGGTCTTCTTACAGCAAAGTGTTCCTTTAGGCGTATAGTGATTATGGTTAAACCACCTGCAAAATAACGAGATTCCCTCTGATACCTATTTGTATCCACTGGATGTTTAAAAAGTTAGTACCCTCATTCCATTCCCTCCATCACCACCGATCGGGGCCGGAGAGGGTGGAGAGAGTTGGACTTACAGTGTTGATGGCTTTACAGTGACTCGTGGAGGGTTGGAGGCCATGAGGCACGCAGCTGGTAAGGGGTGGGGGCGGATTTGAATATAGACTTAAAGGCTGGAATGAACACATGGCTGTGTGTCCTGGTGTTCCCCGAAAACATTTCTCCACTGTGATATCGGAAGTCAAAAGGGGAAATCAATGGAAGAGACAGAGCTTAAGGTTTGGGATTTCGTACAAGGCATTAGAAAACCACTTGTACTTGCATTAGAAACCACTGCAGACTTTAAAAGTTGAGAGAGTAGTGTTTACACACGTTGGAGGCAAGGACATAGTTGCTGGCAACTAGGGCAGTGGTTCCCAAACCTGGCTGTATATTTAGGGACCTTTTTTTTTTTTGCATGGGCAGGCACCGGGAATCGAACCCGGGTGTCTGGCATGGCAGGCAATAACTGCATGCTGAGCCACTGTGGCCCACCCTATTTAGGGAACTTTTTATTTCACACTTAAAAATATATATAATTTTTGCACTTGATCAAACAAAAAGTTCAAAACCTAAAAGGGTATATAGTGAGAAGCAAGTCTTTATACTCCCAACATTTAGTCCTCCTTTTCCCTTCCATAAGGGCAACCAATGTTTATAATTTCTTGGGTATCCATCCAGTGTGTATTCAAACATCTGTGTATATATAAATTTGCCCCCTGTTTCACAAATAGTAGGACACCATTCTACACCTTTTTTTTTTTCATTTAATAATCTGGAGATACTCATAGCTCTACATTTTTTTTAACAGCCTCATAATAATTCCATTGTATACATGTACCTTAGTTTAGGGAAGTTGTTTTTTTTTTTAAACTCTAGACAGATGTGGTAGAGGGAATGATGTGAAGGAACTGATCAAATGTGGGGCCACATTCAAGATCAGAGAGGGGTTGATTGGGCTGATCTGGCTGAGAAGTTGGGTGTCCCTTTCCTCCCTCACTACACTGTGTGTATCCCTTCCTAAGCTGCATGCTGGGTGGAAGAGGATGACCTTCCCCACCAGAGGAGGATCATTCTTGGGTCAAGGGTATATGAGTAGCTGTGCTTCCCTGCTAGAACCTCCAAACATGATTAGTTGGGAAGAGGGAGACTGAAGAAGTAAATAAAGAAATGGAGAGAAAATCAAGCAGGCTGGTACAGGGCCTTGCTATTTAAAGTATGGGCCTTGGACTAGTAGCATGGGCATAACTTGGAAGGTAATGCTAGACGTACAGAATCTCAGCCCCCATCCCAGATCTACTAAATAAGAATCTTTAGCTTAACAATTTTCCCCATGTGATTGTATGCCTATAAAAGGTTGCAGAGCCCAGCATAGAGGAAAGAACCTAATGTAGCCTTATCTTGCCATGTACTCACCATGTGACATTGGACAGGTAAGTCAGTAGTCTCTGAATCATACTTTTTTAAAAAAAATTTATAGTGGTAATATCTATACAACATAACATTTCTCATTTTAACCATTGAACCATAAGTTTTTAGATATGGTTTTTGTTGTGAACCATGCCATGTATACAGAAAAGTTTGTAAAACATAAATCTGAAGTTTACAAATATTTATAAAGCAAACACCTTATGACCACTGTCCAGGTGAAGCATAAAACATTGCCAGCGTCCCCTAAATTCCCTGTGTGCCTCTTCCTGATCATAAACCCGCTCTAGTCATAAACCCGCTCTCTACCTAGAGTAACTACTAGCCTGACTTTTAGTATTGTTTCCTTGCTTTTCTTCATAGTTTACTATTGTATCCCTAAACAACGGAGCTTAATTTCTATCTATTGAACTTCATGTAAATGAATGCTTACCATATATTTTCCTTTGTCTTACTTTTTCCACTCAGCATTCATGTATTCGTTAAGAGTCATCCATGTTGTACTGAGCTGAATTCCTTCATTTTTAATTGCTATGTAGTATTGCCTCTTAATGTATCCATGCTACTATTATTGGACATCTGGTATATTTCCAGCCACATTTTATTCACCTGCAGAAAGAGTAGAAATATTTTCCTTACAGGATTACAGCACAGAACAAATGAGGTAGGGAATAGGAAAATACCTTGAAAAAACTGTATTGAACAACATAAATTTAAGTTAGTTATAATGGTTATAGAAGTCACAGTTAGAGAAAGGAGATGATAACTTGTTCAGAAGTCAAAGTGATACTAAGATGGTCAAAATCAGAGATCACTGGATTTGGCTAGAAGGAAGTCAGTAAATTTGGGGAGTGATGGATACAGAAGCAGAATGTCTCAGCAGAGGGTGTTGAAAACAGGTAGTAATTGAAGCTGTGGAGTGAATTTTGGATGAGGACCTTTTGGAATCCAGACTTTCCCATCCACAGGTCTGAGAAGCAACTTTTTTTTGAGATGGTGTTCCTTATCTTCCTGATAAGGAATACTGTTTATGTCTCTGGACCCCTCTCCTCCTTCTATCATTCCTGGGGTCTGAAGTACCCAAAAAATGAGTAGAGGAAAAGATAGAAAGTTTACCAACATAATATTTAGGCTAGAAAACACTGCTGTAGGTTCCTTGGCCCCATCCATTGGTCTTTTTAGGATCCTGTCTCTCCTTAGTGTCAGAAAACTATATAAATGATGCATTGCAGCTTGTGACCCCTGGAGGGCGCTGAGAGTCTGTGGAAAACTCCATTCAACCTCCTTACCGTACAGTTTAGGAGTCCCACATCCTACGATGCCAGGGACAAATGGCAGACTCAGTGGGAGAATGAGAACTATGGGTTTCTCTTTCCATTCACTGGTTGAGAGTTGCAATGACAAAGCTCTTTTGGGTTCTTCTAGGAGCTGAGCGTGGCTCTGTACAAACACTTCCTTTCCCTACATGATGGGGAGACCTGTTCAGATGCTGCAAGAGAACTTCGCCTCCTCTGCTGTGACATAGATCCAGTTCTGGTGGAGCGAGCTGAAAAAGAATCCCCTTTTCCTGGTACCTTGACCTTTGTCACCCTGGACTTTATGAATCAAAGGACCCGGAAGATTCTTTTGAACTCTTTCTTAAGCCAGTTTGGACGTTCAGTTTTTGACATTGGCTTCTGCATGTCAATAACCATGTGGATTCATCTGAACCATGGGGACCAGGGCCTGTGGGAGTTCCTGGCCCACCTTTCCTCCCTCTGCCACTACCTCCTTGTGGAGCCACAACCCTGGAAGTGTTACCGGGCAGCTGCAAGACGTCTCCGAAAGCTGGGCCACCATGATTTCGACCACTTCCACTCCCTTACCATCCGAGGTGATATGGCCAAACAGATTGTACAGATCTTGACCCAGGACCATGGCATGGAGTTAGTGTGCTGCTTTGGTAACACCAAATGGGACAGAAGCCTTCTGCTCTTTAAGGCAAAACAGACCATAGAGACTCATCTGATTGCTGAATCACAGAAAGAAGAGAAAAATTAAGATTAAGATTCTGGAGGCAGTGAAATGGGAATAGAAGACAACCAAGAGAAGAAATACTGAAAGGGTTTTACACTGAGAATTAAGATTCCTGGGTTTACTCTCCTTAACAGTTGGGCAGCCTCAAAACCCAGCAAAAATGTTTGGCAAAACATCCAAGGCATGCCTTGTCCTTTTGTACCTCTAGGACTAAGCACAAGCTGTCCCTCTGCTCCTTCTCTCTCCCCTAACTCTTCCAACATTGCAATCTGGGTGAACTGTTTGTCCTAAAAGACAATTCATATGTTACATTTTCTTAGAAACCTTCCCTGACTCCTATAGCACTTTGCATTTGTTCACAGCATTCTAGTGGGGACTTTGAATAGAAACCTCTGTTATACTATTTACCAATCATATCAGAATTGTTTACATGCATCTTTACCACCACCACAAGATTAATCTCCTGAAGCCCAACTTATCTTGATACACCTAGTCCTAGCACAATGCCTAACACGTGGCAAGAAGCAGAGAATTATTTGTTGAATGACTATATAAATGAAGAAAAGAGAAATCCACCTGAATCCAATTATTGAGAAGAAAAGGGAAATCTATGATTGGGCAAAGACTACCCAGGAAACCATGAAAATAAAGAGAAATTAGGAATTTGAGAGGAAGGTAAGCTTGGCCTTTGTTTCTCATGCAAGGTTTTTTTTTTTTTTTAACAATTTTTATTGTGAAATTTGTAACATATATACAAAAAAAGCGATACATTTCAAAGTACATTTTAACAAGTAGATATAGAACAATTTTTGAGGTACGGTATGGAATAGAGTTCTACAATTTCAGATATTTCCTTTTAGCTGCTCTAAGACCCTGGAGACTAAAAGAAATATCAATATAATGATTCAGTAGTCATACTCATTTGTCAAATCCTATCTTCTTTGTTACAACTCCTCCTTTGATCCTTATCTTTAAAAGGGTATTTGGGCAATGACCATTCTAACTTCTTCATGATGAAAAGGGGTGTCAACATTATGGAGTAGGGGGATACAACTTGTTTGTTGTATCCTTTTGAAGAGACTAGTAACTCTGGGTTTCAGGGCTTATCTGGCCTAGGAGCCACCTGGAGGTTTTAGGTTTCTGAAAATAAATTTAGGGAGTGAAATTTTTATAGTCTCATAGAACCCTGGGTATTCTTAAGAGTTTACAGGAATACTGTTGGTTGGGGCTTGGTATACCATAGCAATTAGCAATGTCTAGCTGAAGCTTGCATAAGAGTAATCTCCAGAATAGCCTCTCAATGCAATTTGAAATCTCTTGGCCACTGATACCTTATTTTGTTAAATTTATTTTCCCCCTTTTGGTCAGGAAGGCATTGTCGATCCCACAGTGCCAGAGCAGGCTCATCCCTGGGAGTCATGTTCCATGTTGCCAGGGAGACTTAGGTGTCATAGAAGTTTGAGGTATGTTTTCTCAAACATGTCATTAATACAAAATGTCCATATCAAATCCTTGCTTATTGGTGATTTGAAAGAGGGCAACAGATAAAGATTGGATATAAAAGTGTTGAAGTCATTCACATAGGATGAGTGAGATTTAATGAGCAGTAAATTCCAAAAACAAATAAATGCATATGGTAGGAGAGGACTAGGTTCTATCTAGGTCTGAAGGAAAGAAGCAACTAAAAAAGTCTGGTTAGAAACAGGAAAAAAGAAAACAAAAAGATAATAATATAGAAACATGTGCCAATGTAACTTCATTAATCCTTCAAACAACCCTCTGAGGTAGGTTTTTTTTATTACCCCCATTTTGCACATGTGGAAACCAAAGCATAGGGAAGTTAGGGGACTTTCCCAAGGTCATACATGTAGTGAATGCCAGAGCTGGGCTTTGAACCCAGGCAGTATGGTTTCAGAGTCTGGGCCTGAGTTGCATGAGATGTCTCAGAAATTGAGGTCAGGAAGACACTCCAGAAACAGTGAAGTGAAGGTGATAAGAGCATAAACTTTGGAGTTACTGCACTTCCTCACTGTAGGTGTACAGACCTGACAAGAGGCTGAGGCAGGTTAGCCTTAGCTATGCCTGATAGCATAGACATCCCTTACAGAAGTCAGATCTAAACCTAGGTTGAATCCTGAGTAGTGTCCCTACTGCTGTGTACAGGCTTGGCCCTCCTGCTGCTGTGGAAAATTAGGAGTTGGCAGCCACATAGAGCAGACATAGACATTCCTAAGTCTTCTTCTGTCCCAGCTACCTTCTCACTGTACCCTTGACTTGCCAGCAACTCTAATCTCCTGAATTCCTTAAATTTCCAATCTGCCCTTAGCTTTAACCCCTGGGTAGGACCTTCTGAAAGTGGAGGTCAGTCTGTTCCATGTTGAGGATACAAGGATTCCAAGGCCAGCTCAGGGGTGGACCAAGATCCTGGGATCAATTCAATTGGATCCTTCTCAACCCCCTGGGATTGAGTTTGGCCTGGGGTCGGTACAGTGCTAGTAACTCCTTGTGTGACCACTTTGTTCAAGTCTTTAACCCCTCTGAGCCCCAATATACTAATCTGTACAACTGGAATCACAAGATCTTCCATTTCCTATGCTAAATGGCCTAAGGAATGCGAAGGTATTTTGTAGAATTTATTGCTCAGGCTGCCCCAGACAGCCGCTATGCTTGGTAGACCAAAATGGCTTCAGAGAAAAATATCTCATTTCTGTAAAGAACATGCATTTTACTATCTGTAATAGTTTGTTTTTTAGGATGAGGAAGTCATAAGGAATTCAGCTTCAGCTCTACAAAGCATTTTAAAGGAAGCAGTGTTGGAGGGAGCAATTGTTGCTGATGGAGACGAAGCCAGTTTATGATGGGTCTCAGAGTGAGCACAGTAGTTACAGAGATGAATTTACCCATTTTGCTGCAGATCTTAATTTAGGAACACTCAACCCCGCTGTGGGCTCTCTCCCACCATCTTTCAACAAGACAGTGCAAAGGAGTGTTTATGGGGCCCTAGTGAGCTGAATAATGGCTTACCAAATGTCCATGCCTCTATTTCCAGAATCTGTATTACATTAGAAGGCAAAGGGACTTTGCAGATGTGATTGAATTAAAAATCTTGAGATCAGGAGATTAACCTGGATTACCCAGATGGGCCCTAAATGTAATGGCAAGTGTCTTTATAAGTGGTGGGAGGCAGAGAGGGTGATTTGACCTCAGTAGATGTAACAACAGAAGAGGTTGAAGTGATGTGAGGAAGGGCCATGAGCCAAAAAATGTAGGCAGCTTCTAGAAGTTGGAAAATGGATTCTCTCCTGTAGCCTGAGCTCTGCCAACACCTTGATTGTAGATTTTTGATCTCTAGAACTGTAAAAGAATAAATTTGCGTTGTTTTAAGCTACTAAGTTTGTGGTGATTTGTTACAGTGGTAACAGGAAATAAATACAGGAGCTGTGACTACAAAGAGACATGGGTACAAGAACCAAGTGGTTCCTCTCCCAAACAATTCTTTAATGGCATAAAATGGCTCCAGAGACCAAAGAGGGCAGGCAGGGGCTCTGTCTACATGGTTAACCAAAGAATTTTCAACCACTTAAAAACTTTGCGAGATGCTTCAGCATCTGAACCTGACCTGTTGGGAAGAACCACTATATTTCAAGTCTGTGGCAGATAGTTCCAAAGAAAGTGTGTAATTAGTGCCTGTAGCCATGGACCCCTGGTACACCAAAAAGATTCATAATGGCCTGTAAGAGCCATTGGAGACGGTGAGAATATCTTTGGCTCCAAGAAAAGATCTTATTTATCCTCAAACCAGCCTAATTTAGTATCCAGTACCATGCATGGTGAGACTTCTTAAGGGACAAGAAATAGTATGGTCCCGAGTATACTTAAAATTTTTTGTTTAATGTATTTTTGTAATATACCAAAAATATTTTCATTTCAACATATAGTCAATATTAAAAATTATTATGAGTTGTTACACAACTTTTTATCATTCAAAATCAGGCTTGTTTTATGCCATCTCAATTCAGACCAGCCAGCCACATTCCAGATACTCCTTAGCCATACATTTTTATGGCAAATCCAAACATATCAAATTCCTTCCATTTACCTAGCATGATTTTAGCAGCTATGGGGGCTAGAGGAAAGTAGATAACAGAACCCCAGGCCTCCAAAGGTTATCCTTGATTCATTCCACAATTATATTAAAGTTGAGGAGAAAAGGAGAAGCTCATACAAGGTAGCATGTGATTAGGTGAAGTTCAGAAAAGGGAAAAATCTTCATGGGCTAGAAAGGGCTGGAAGATGGGGGACTTGAGCTGTCCCTGAAAGGGAAGGTAGCATTTGGAATGACAGACAAGGGTGAAAGGAGTATTTCCCATGAGCCAGGAGGGCGGAACCTCTTAGCAAGCGCATCCAGGAGTGGGTGTGTTATATGTTGAGGATAAGACTGGCTGATGTAGAATAGAGATGTCATTCTGGGCAATAATGGAAAATGATAAAACAGTGATTCTTGCCATTTAGCTAGCTTATAGATGGAATGTTTACAAATTAAAAGAAAACCACCCGATGCCTGCCCATGCAAAAAAGAAAACCATAAACATGCTAGAGCAAATAGGTAATTTTCAAACTATCTTCTAAACATAATCCAAAATCCTTAAAGGAGAAGGTTGATAAATTTGACTACATAAATAAAAAAGGAAAAATAATCCAATAAAGTCACATGACATACTACTACCAAGTAGGAAAACTATTTTTAATACATGTGTTAAAGGACTAATTTTTTAATATTTTATTTTATTTTATTTTTTCCTCCTATTATTTATTTTTATTCCATATGTTCTACTCTGTTGATATAGTAGCTAAAAGGAGCATCAGACACAAAGTTTTCACATTCACAGAGTCTCATTGTGAAAACTATATCATTGTTCAATCATCATCAAGAAACATGGCTACTGGAACACAGCTCTACATTTTCAGGCAGTTCCCTCCAGCCTGTCCGCTTAATATTTTATTTTAACGTGTATTGAAGGTTTCATATCAACATCATGCATACATTACAATGCTGGCGAACCATCACCACTGTCACATCTAGAAGATTTCTCTGCCAACAGGATCCCCACCCCACTCAGCTGTCACTCTCCATTCTCACCTCCTTAGGACACTGGGGACAGCTGATCTGTTTCTCTCTCATGTGTCTCTGTCCCTGGCCCTGTGCTGAGCACGTGGAGGTTCTTGGGTGCCAGTGCACAGTCAGGCTCAGTCAGGGAACCCTTCTCCCTACTTCACAGTTGGGGACAGAGTGGCTCAGGGAGGATAAGGGATTTGCACACCATGTTCCAGCTGGAAGGCTGGGGAACAGGAACTAGAATACAGAGCAGGGCTCTGGCAGTCAGGTGTCTGTCATCTGTTTCCCCCATTTGTGGCTTAGACCCTCCTGCCTTGTGGCCCTGGTCAAGTGCTCAACCCCACGTCCATAAGGACTAATTTATAATGCAACAACTCATAAGTCTATTAGAAAAACATTTACAGAAAATTATAATGGCAGATAAACACTTAAAGGCTTGTTTACTCATACTCCTTATTAATTACATGCAAATAAAGCATTTTCATCATTTGGATGAGAACAAAATTCACAAATTTTATAAACAGTGATGGTGGGAATCTGGGGAAAATAGGTATCTTCACATCCTGTTAGTGGGAATGTAATGTATGCAGGACATACTCAGGAATTCTACCGTGAGGAATTTATCTTGTAGATATACTTACATAAGTATGCAAGGATATGTGTTCAGTGATACCCATTATGGTATAGCTAATAATAGTGAAAAGCCAGAAACAACCTAACTACCCATCAGTAGAAAACATAAATAATATGGTACAGCCAAATATGGAGTACTATTCAATTATTAAAAAAGAACAGGGGAGATTTATATATGTTAATATGGAGAGGTCACCAAAATGTTTTAAGTGCAAGAAACAAGGTGGAAAACACCTTGTGAATTGGTAAAATCGTATTTTTTTACTTTTTTAAAAATTAATGTTTAATTAAAAAAAAAATATGACAAGAAAGAAACACATTCTTAACATATGATCATTCTGTTCTACATATATAATCAGTAATTCACAATATCACATAGTTGTATATTCCTCATCATGATCATTTCTTAGAACATTTGCATCAATTTAGAAAAAGAAATAAAAAGACAACAGGAAAAAATTCATATATACCATACCCCTTACCCCTCCCTTTCATTGATCACTAGCATTTCGATCTAAGTTTATTTTAACATTTGGTCCCCCTATTATTTATTTTTATTCCATATGTTCTACTCGTCTGTTGACAAGGTAGATGAAAGGAGCATCAGACACAAGGTTTTCACAATCACACAGTCACATTGTGAAAGCTATATCATTATATAATCATCTTCAAGAAACATGGCTACTGGAATACAGCTCTACATTTTCAGGCAGTTCCCTCCAGCCTCTCCATTACATCTTTTTTTTATAAACTTTTTTATTAATTAAAAAACTTAACAAAAGAACATTAAAATATCATTCCATTCTACATATACAGTCAGTAATTCTTAATATTATCACATAGTTGCATATTCATCATTTCTTAGAACATTTGCATCGATTTAGAAAAAGAAATAAAAAGACATCAGAAAAAGGAATAAAACGATAATAGAGAAAAAAAGATTATACCTACCATACCCCTTACCCCTT
>PVIY010048742.1:0-17106 GCA_004026745.1 Myrmecophaga tridactyla
ATGATTGAAATGGGTTGCATAGGCCTATATGTGCCATTGATTAACACTACAAATATAGGTAAATCCTTCTCATGAACTACTTCAAAGGTAGTAGATTCTTGTACAAAGAGTGTTTAAGTTCAGGGTACAGGGGGGAAACTGCTATTATATGCCATAGGCTATGTTTAACAGGAAAACATCAGCAATACCACAGAAAAGCCAGATGTAAATAATGGGGGAAGGGACAAGAGTTAAGGGCAAATTTTGATTTCCTATTTGGTAAGGGTGTATTTATTGGATATCTTTCTCTTGATATTAATGAAATTATCTAAAATCGAGATCTTTGATGGACTATGGGCTTTGGACATTATACAGGATGCCTAATGAAGAAGGTGGCTGAAGGATGCACTGACTGAGAAGTAGGTTGGTGGACAATGGTGTATACATATGATCAAATACTATAATGCAACAAAAAGATATGAAGTCTTGAGACTTGGAACATTTGGAATGAACCTGTGGGACATTTGGTGAGTCAAGGTAAGCCAGAAACAAAAGAGCAATTATTGTATGGTCACCTATACTTCACCCCACTATTTTCCTACATACATTCTGTGATTAAGCATCTAATAAATCTGTGCATGCATGATAATTACATGATTTGGGGCCACTGTGCTCATTATCCTAAAACCTTCCCATGTCTTTCTCTAATAAAACTATCAGTATTACTGAAGTTCAGGGAGACAGATTTTGTGCCAGTAGGTCATCTGCTCTCCTACTATGCACCTAGTAAACTCTTCCTCTCTTTGAAACCCCTGTGCCTCAGGAATTGATTATTGAGCACATTGGGTAAAAGAATCCATGGGTTTTATCTGGTAACAATGTAGTGATCAGATGGGATCTGGAGCCCCAGCAGAGTAGATAAGGCAGGGGACTGAGCCTTTTTGCAGCCACTGGACTTAATTTTGTCTAGGGACTCAGCAACCAGGGTTTTCTGTTCTTCAAGCACTCCAGAGACTTTGGGATCCTTAAAAAGCTTCAGAGAGACTGTTTTCAGTTCCATGTGTGGATATCTGTGTGTGTGAGTGCATCACCAAGGTAAAATTGGATGGGAAATAAATATGGCAGTTCAAGTATCCTCTACCTGGGTCTGGTTCATGCTTCCAAAATGATTCCCTTTTCTCTGATCTCTACATCTCTTTTCTGGGTACCATGCTGTTCTAGTTTACTAGCTGCCAGAATGCAATATATGAGAAATGGAATAGCTTTCAAAAAGGGGAATTTAATAAGTTGCTAGTTTACAGTTCTGAGGCCAAGAAAATGTCCCAGTTACAAGTCTATAGAAATGTCCAATCAAAGGCATCCAGGAAAAGATATTTAGTTCAAGAAGGCCAATGAAGTTCAGGGTTTCTCTCAAGTGAGAAGGCACAAGCACAGGTGCAACTCTCTCTTGGCTGGAAGGGCACACAGGAAGCAAGGCATCTTCTGCTAACTTTCTCTCCTGGCTTCCTGTTTCATGAAGCTCCCTGGGAGGCATTTTCCTTCTTCATCTCCAAAGGTCACTGGCTTGTGGAGTTCTCTGCTTCTCGTGGCTATGTCGTTCTTCTCTGGCTCTCTCTGAATCTCTTTCATTTTGGGTGGAGACATGTTGCCACCTAATCCAGATTAACAACCACTATTGATTAAATCACATCTCCAAGGAGACAATCCGACTATAGTGTCAAACATACAGTATTGAATAGGGATTATTCTGCCTTTATGAAATGGGATTTTGATTAAAACATGGTTTTTCTAGGGGACATACATCCTTTCAAACCAGCACACATGCCATAAGGGATTTAAAGGCCCATATACTCTGCTGAATATACTCCTAAAAAATGAGTAATACAACTATTAATTGGCATTTAATGATATTAAGTAAGTGTGTTTAAGTACTCTCTGGTGTGTCTCATCTGGATGTAGTAACAGTTAATGTTTGTTTAATTGTTATTCAGTGTGTTAAGCATTTAATGCCTGTTTAATTGTAACTTGGTGCTTCTGGTCTAGTTATTAATTGGTGTGTTACTTAAATATAATAAGTTTTAAGTATCTGCTTAAATTTGTTGATTGGTATGTTCCAGCATTTGTGTTGGCCAAATGTTTCTGACTGGTTACTGATTATGGAAATTCTTTAAAAAGTGAACCTTTGGGCTGTGTTGAAAATTGAAGTGATTTTGGTTATGGTTCTTAAAAAAGGGTTAATTTCTGTAGCATAATCAGGTCTGAAAATTATTTAAAATGAAAATACCACCATTATAGTTAAAGGTAAAGATATTATGGATAAAATCTTTCTGCAAAATAAGGCAAAACATGAGATGAGATAACATATTCAATCCTTTATTTATCCCTGTCAAAAATATTCTGTGTTTCCATTCCCTGCCTAGCTAACTTTTTATTTGTGTCTGTCTGCCTGTTTAATGTATATTCTCATACCTCCAGATGGTAATAACAAAATAATAAAATTCTTAAAGAGTTATTTGAACTGCTTAGAAATAATTAGATGCCTGATGTAAATATATAAATTGGTATTTCTGAAGTAAAAAAATTCCCTCTGAATAGCATGTTTAAAACCTTAGTTTTATAATTACAGTAAACACACCTGGATATTAGAAAGAAACAGTCCCTGGAATTTCCCTAAGGCAGCATGAAACTGCCAAAGGGCTGCTTCTGGATAAAGCAAAGATCTTTTACAATGGTCCTGGTCACAGTTTTTAGTAAAATAAATCTGATAATTGGAAATAGTTAAAGAAGGGCATAGGAAGTTTCAAAATTCCACAAGCCAGACTTCATTCTATCTGTTCAATCTATCTCTAGCCCAAGGACTAGCCACATAAAGTAGTTATGGGGAGAGGGTAGGCAAAGAAAGATGGAGGAGGTGTGTTTTAGAGTTCTTTTTTTACTGGGCCTAGAGATGATAAATGGTAAGCATAAAAATGCTACAGAATATGTTGATTGTTAGTATTTTTTCCCAATAGTACCTTTATAGTGGTAATTGTAGTAATCAGATCGTTATTAAACTATAAATAGACTTGGGATAGGAGTAACTGAATAAAATTTAATTACCAAATTTCAGTAAATAGTATGAAAACTCTTTGAGGGATATGGAAAAGTTTTCCTGGATTTAGGCTTGGAACAAATTAAACAATTGCACTATAATTTCCAGAACTTGGTAGATAATTTGAAAATTGTTTGTAATTTTAAGTTATGAAGATAAGGAAATTTTTTCAACCTCTGATAAAAGGAATATTAAGGTAAATTTTGAATTGAACAATTACAATTATTCTACTTGGATGTGTTCTCCCTAAATCTAATCTTACTGACAAAATACACTAGTCTAATAAATAGTTCCCAGAATTCTTCTTAAAATATCCTACTTAGATAGGTTAAGTTGTTGAGCAATGTATTCGGTAAAATAAAATTTAAAATAAGTAAAGTAAAATAAAATTTAAAATAAACTAATGCTTCAAACATATTTTATTTAAGAAATCAATTGTTTAGCATGAAATATAAATAAATTTTTTTAAATAGCCTTCATTAACCAGATTTCAAAGAACCTGGCTTTTGGTAACTTAGTCATTTGTTACTTCAGTATATAGGATAATTTGAATTTGTAGCACCTTTGTTAATGTTAATTAGTATATTTTTGTTAGTAAATGCTGTTGTGAATAGAGAAGACATAACTTTTAGCTTAAAAGAGTTTACATTCTAGTTAGAATATACATGTGCTAGGCCATAATATAAGACAATAGTAATTGGAATAAAAGTGCTGGAAGAATTTAAAGAGCAGATAAAGGTTAAAAAATAATCTAAGAAGACCTCATAGAGCAGATGACTCTTGTAAGAACTCGAAATAAAAAAATAGCATTTAGATAAATAGAACTCTGAATTTATTTTCTTAAAAGCCATAATTTCATTTTGTGAACTAATGTATTCCTGGTATTGTTTAGCATTTGGAAATAATGTAGAAAATTTGACTTTTTTCTAGATATAAATCCATTAAATATAGAAAAGCTGATTGTATTTCAAACTTGAAGCTTCTCTGACATTTGAAAATATTGCTGAATTGGACTGAGAGATTTTAGGCATATTGTCATGTAACCATTTGTGTGTTTTGAACATAAAATATATAAATGCCTGACTCTTTTCCAAACTCAAGCATAAATATCTTCCTTCTATTATTTTTTAGTATCTCTGTCTCTTCTCCTTTTCATGAATACTGTTTTTGGAAAGACATATGCAGGCTCAAAATCTTTGCGAATTTATTATGAAATTTATTTTTGATTATGTGCAGTCTGTGTAAATAAAAAAGAATAGATGGAATGTATATGGAAGTTTAACAGAATGGATTTTGTTACTTATAGTCATTGTTGACTTTAAGCTCTGAATGAATTTAGAGAGTTGTGCCAGTTTTAATGTACTATATACTCCAGAAAAGCCATGTTTTAATCCTGATGTAATCTTGTGGGAGCAGCCATTTCTTTTAATTTTGCTTCAAGGCTGTAGGTTGTAATCTTTTGATTAGATTATATCCACGTAGATGTGACACAGAAAATTGTGGGTGTGACATTTGATTAAATGAAGATGTGACTCTACCCATTCCAGGTGGGTCTTGGTTAGTTTACTGGAAATTTTTAAAAGAGGAAACATTTTGGAGAGAGGGCCAGAAATGGCAGAAACCTCAGAGCTAACAGAGAGAGAGAGCTGACAGAAACTTCAGAGCAGAGCTGGCATAAATGTCAGCTTGGAGGCCAGCAGACATCACCACAAGTTGTTAAGCAAACCAGAACCTGGAGAGAGCCAAGGGAAGCCAAGAGATGGAACCCAGCCCCAGAGAAGCAAAGTGAGAAACCTCCACAGGACCAGAGGCTGAAAGCACAGAGGCCAGGAGCAAGGTACCAGCAAGGTACCAGTGTACCTTCAAGCTGACAGAGGTGTTTCAGATACATCAATCTTTCTTCAGTTGATACCTTAATTTGTACACTTCCATAGGATTAGAACTGTAAACTTGTAGCATTAAATTACCTTCATAAGTGCTATTCCATTTCTGGAATATCACATTTTGGCAGATTGCAAATTAACACAAGAGTTGTAAAAAGGGGGTTATGGAATTATGTCTGTCATAGTCAGTGCTGACCCACATTTAAAATCTGTTTGTCATACAGTTTAAAGAAGAAAGCTTTTTGTGTCAAGCTGTGGATTCACACAAAACTAAAGTTTACTTTTCTCACTGCTAAAAATAGCATGGATTTTGCTGGAGACCTGGGTTCGATCCCCAGAGCCTGCCCATGCAAAAAACAAATTGCATGGACAGTTAGTCTGCTCTTAACATAAAGTTTGCAAACAATTTTTTTTTCTTAAGCATCCAAGAACTCTGTTTAGAAAACAAAGATTTTTAAATCAGAAAAATATCTTTATTAATGTTTATGTCAGCCTTCAATTCTTCTCACTGTTGAGGGAAAAACTTACAAATAATTTGCTCTTTTACCTTTTATAAGTAAGGTGCTAAAATAGGTTACTTAACCTATTGTATAGGAGCTGTTTGGGAAGTATTACATTGGTTAAAAAAAAAGGTTTTCTATCCTATTGCTACTTAAATTTGTATAGGTGAAATAATATTATTCATTTATTTAGAGACTGTGTAAAATATGTATATATTAAACAATTATATGGCAGGTCATAGAAATCACCAAATTTTCCATTGCACTGCCTTGTTTGAATACGTCTCTTAAAGCATATGTTGTCAGCTATAGTTGAGAGTTCTATCTGTAACAAGGAAAGAGTTTAAAAGAAAGAAATGACAAATGTATAAATTGTATTTTATCTGTTAATTAACAGAACTCTGGCAAATGTATAAAATTGAAATAGGACAAAGCATCTGTTATGGTTTGTTAATATCAAACAACTGTCTAATGTCTTTATTTCTGGAAGTAGCTTCATTTAAAACTGCTTATTAATATTAGAGCTTAGATTGTAAGCTTTTAGAGTTATCTTTGAATTCTAAATAGCTTGCTCTTTCTACTACCTAATAGTTCCCTGAAGCTTTAATTAACTGTGTGACACCAGACACTCAGATTTAGTTCTCCAGCTGTAAAAGTCAGCATAACTCTATAGAGCAGCTATTAAAAAAAACTGAAAAGGATGAAACTATGATTAAAGGTATGATAAACTGATCCTGTTAAAATTAATTAATCAACATCCAAGGTAAAGAATAATTAATCTTGTCTGTATTTAAAAGCTTTAACTTTCATGTGAAACACAAAGAAAGACATTTAAGTTGTCCAAAATTTATATTTTCTGTAGCACACAATCGAATTCAATCTGTCTAGTCAGCTTATTTGAACAACCAAATTCAGATTTAACTGATACACAACCCAGGATAAAATTTAAACTCTTAATATTCTGTACAAGTTAGTGCATTTCAGAGTATTTTGGGCAGAAAATGAAAAAGTATCTGCAAAGTCCCTTGAGGGATTATTAAAAATAGAATTGTTACATTTCCTCACCTGGAGAATTTCTGACATTTTCTTAAGCAAGAAGGGCTCCCAATTTAGTAAGTCAAGGCCTCAATTTTGAGGCTTGCCCTTAATGAAATTTATTTCTGTTATAACAGACTGAACCTACTTATGATTAGTGCCTAAGGGTCTTCACCAGAAAATCTGTTGTTTCTCAAATGTCTCCCTTTAAGCCAAATTCTGAATAGCCCCCTCCATGGGACATAACTGGCCCTGGCATCAAGACATAAGTCCCAAGATTGAGCCTGTCCCTGGCATCATGGGTTTGTTGACCAAAAGGGGGAAAAGAAATAGAGGATCAATGGGTAAAAGATTTCAAATCAAGTTGAGCTGTCATTCTGGAGGTTACTCTTATGCAAATTTAAGTCAGATATTGCAAACTGCCATAATATGGCAAACCTCAGCCAACAGTGTTCCTGGAAACCCTGAAAGATGTACTAGTCTCTATAAAATTTTCTTAAATTTGTTTTTCAGTGACTTAACACTTCCTGACTGTTCCAGTGCCAGAGATGGTCTGTAACCCAGAAAAACTGAACTATCCAAGAACAACTGATTTCATCATTTTATTCCTCTGCCCCTTAATGACAATGCCCTTTTTCAGCCATGAAGTAGTTAGAAGAGTTATTGCCCAGTTATTCCTCAAGGTAGAGAGATAATTATCAAATGAGAGGGAGGAACTGTAACCAATAAGATAGGACTTAAAGGAAAATTTTGATTGCTGTATCATTATATAGATATTCTTTGCTTTCTGGTTTAATGGAATAGACAGAGGGAAGTGCCTGAAATCTCTAGATTGTAATCCATCTGCCTTGACCTCTGTTAATGATTGTACAGCCTTTATATTCTGCCCCTGTGATTATATAAACCTTATGATGAATCTTCATTTGCAAGCTGTTATCCAATTTTTGAAATTTATAGTCTTGAAATCACTAAAGACAGCCCCTAGTGTTTATCTTGGGTCAGCCCAAAGCGAACTCACCCCAAGTCCAAGGTGATCTTGATAACCAAGACTGGATCTAGCCAAAATGGGCCTGCATGACAGATGCAGTAGTGCAGACTTAAACCTTCAAATCATCTATACCTCATTCCACATATGTTCAGTGACTAAGTAATTAGTCTGTGCATGCACAATAATTATATCTCCTCTAATAACATCATCTGGGACCACTGTGTTCCTTATCCTAGAACCTGCCCATCTTTTTATCTAATAAAACTATCAGAATTACTGCAGTTCTGGAAGAGACATTTTGGGCCCATAGGCCATCTACTTTCCTACTACACACCTAGTAATAAACACATTCTTTTTATAACAATCAAGTCAGTGCTTGCTTGACCAAACAATTTGGCACCATAATCTGGCTACACAAACTTAACCATCACAGTGCACTCTTTCTCAGCCAAGAACCCATTCCTTTTTCATTAAATTATAATTATCTCTAAGCAAAAATGGTAACATTCATATTTCCACCTAAGAATAAACAACTATTTTGCGCACTACACAAACTTACTCTTTGAGGTAGCATGCAAATCCTTGGGTATTAGTCACTCTTTAACTTAATATTCTATACCTTAAATACTATGACATGAAACTAATACAACTTATGTCATATGTTAATGGGATAAGATACGGAAGAAAACAAAGATATTTGTTTTATTCATATATGTATAAACATACTCATAAAAATGAGGAAGAATATTCAAAACGATGACAATTCTCAATTCTGTAACTGGTCACATGGTCTTAGCTCATATTTATAACTATCTTCTTCTACTATACATTTCATTTTCCTTTTACTCTCAGTAAGCACCTCAACTTCCCATGAAACTTTGCCTGGTGAGTTGACATAGACCTTCATTCCTGAAGTTACTGTACCATTGGTAGTTGTTTTAGTTTGAAAAATTTCCAGAATGCAATATACCAGAAATGGGATGGCTTTTCAAAAGAAGAATTTATTAAGTGGCAGGGTTACATTTCCAAGGTGGTGAAAATTTCAAATTAAGGTAAGGATATGAAACTTCCAAATTAACATGTTCTAGTTTGAAAGTTGCCAGAATTTGATATACTAAAAATAGAATGGCTTTAAAAAGGGGAATTTATTAAGTGGCAAAGTTACTGCTCACTTGGAGGAACTTGAGAAAGAACAGCAATCTAACCCCAAAGCAAATAGAAGAGAAATAACAAAGATTAAATCAGAGTTAAATGAATGAGAGGACAAAAGAACAATAGAAAAAATAAAAAAATCAAAAGTTAGTTCTTTGAGAACATCAATAAAATTGATGGGCAGCAACAAGACTGACAAAGAAAAAAGAGATGATACAAATAAACAAAATCAGAAATGAGAAAGGGTGCATTACCAGAGACCCTGATGATATAAAAGAGATCATAGATGATACTATGAACAACTATATGCCAACAAACTAGACAACTTAGATGAAATGGAGATATTCCTGGAAACACACAAGCTACACTGACTCAGGAAGAAATAGAAGATCTCAACAAACCAATCACAAATAAAGAGATTCAATTATTCATCAAGAATCTTCCTACAAAGAAAAGCCCAGGGTCACATGGTTTCACAGGGGAATTTTATCAAACATTCCAAAAAGAACTAACATCAATCCTGATCACTTTTCAAAAAATAGAGGAAAAAGGAACTCTACCTAATTTATTTTATGAAGTTAGTTTAATTTTAACACCAAAACTGGGTAAAGATGATATAAGAAAACTATAGGCCAATCTCCCTAATAAACATAGGTGCAAAAATTCTCAACAAAATGTTAACAAATCGAATCCAACAACATATTAAAAGAATTATACACCAAGACCAACTGGGGTTTAAATCAGGAATGCAAGGATGGTTCAACACAAAAATATCAATTAATGTAATACAGTACATTAAGTAATTGAAAGGGAAAAATCACATGATCTTCTCTATTGATGCTGTAAAGGCATTTGACAAAAGTCAACATTCTTTTCTGGTAAAAACACTGCAAAAGATAGGAACCAATGGTAACTTCCTCAATATGATAAAGGGGATATATGAAACACTGATAGCCAGCATCATACTCAATGGAGAGAGACAGAAAAATTTCCCCTAAGATCAGAAATGAGACAGGGATGCCCTTGTGCATTATTATTCATCATTGTGCTGGAAGTTCTAGCTAGAGCAATCAGGAAGGACAAAGAAATAAAAGGCATTCAAACTGGAAAAGAAAAAGTAAAACTTTCATAATTTGCCAATGACATGATACCATACTTGGAAAATCGTGAGAAATCTATGGCAAAGTTACTAGAGCCAACAAACAAATTCAGGTAAGGGGCAGGATATAAAATTAATGTGCAAAATCAGTAACATTTCTATACACAGGCAATGATCTAACTGAGGAATCAGTTAAGGAAAAACTTCCATTCAAAATACCAACTAAAAAATCAAGTATGTAGGAATGAACTTAACTAGGAACATAAAGGACTTGTATGCAGAAAGCAACATCATATTACTAAAAGAAATCAAAGATCTAAGTAGGTTGAAATACATTCCCTGCTCATGGATAGGAAGGCTAAATATAGTTAAGATGTCAATTCTATCCAAATTTATCAACAGATTCAATGCAGTATTAATCAAAATCCCAATGACCTTCTTTGGCGACTTGGAAAAGTAGTTACAAAATTCATCTGGAATGGAAACAGACCCTGAATGGCTAAAAGCATTCTAAGAAAAGAAGAATGAAGAGGGAGGATAAACACTTCCTGATTTTAAAGCCTATTATAAAGCCACAGTGGCCAAAACAGCATGGTGCTGATACAAAGATATCAGTATTGACCAATAGAATTCAATCAAGAGTGCAGAAATAAGCTACTAAACTGATTATCTATGGTCAACTGATTTTTGACAAGGCCTCCAAATCCTGTGAACAGGGACAAAATAGTCTTTTTAATAAACAGACATGGGAGAGCTGGATATCAATAACCCAAAGAATGAAAGAGGATCCATACCTTACACCCTATAGAAAAATGAACTCAAAGTGGATCAAATACCTAAATATAAAAACTAGCACCATACAGATTCTGGAAGAAAATGTAGGGAAACATCTTCATGACCTAGTAATAGGAGGTAGCTTCCTAAACTTTACACCCAAAGCACAATTGTTGATGAAATCAACAATTCCATCATGGCCAATAGTGGGAAAAGAAGTGTAGCTAATAAAGTTCAGTGGCAGAGAGAGTTCAAATAGAGTCGAGAGGCTATTCTGGAGGTTACTCTTATGCAAGCTTCAGTTAGACATTGCTACATATTATAACTTGTCAAACCCCAACCAAGATTTCAGCCAATCTGAAAGAACACTTAGGGCAATATATAAGATTTCACAAGTGTTCTATTCACTAGAGCAACTTTCCAGAATCCTACAACCCCCAGATCTGTCCCTCAACCAGGTAAGTCCTAAAACCTAGAGGTAGATTGTTAATCAGCAGTTCAGTATCTTTAATTGGTATTTACCTATTCAAATTTTCTAATTCTCCTGCTGTGAGTTTTTTCAGTTTGTGTCCTTAAAGATATTGATCCATTTTGCCTAAGTTATCAAATTTGTGAGTATAGAGTTGATCATAAGACTCCTTCATTATCCTTTAATATTCTTAGGTTCAGTAGCGATGACCTTTCATTTCTGATTTAAGCAATTTTTGACTTCTTTCTTTTTTTCTTGGTTAGTTTTACTAAGGTTTATCAATTTTATTGAACTTTTCAGTAAACCATCTTTTGTTTTAATTGATTAAATTTATTTTTTATTCTCAGTTCAGTTGAATTCTGCTCCAATTTTTGTTATTTCTTTTCTCCTGCCTGTTTTGCCCTTCTCTAATTTCCTAAGATCTTCCATTATCGATGGTAGATCTTCTTTCCTAGAATCTGTATTCAGTGCTGTAAATTTCACTCTAATCACAGCTTTCACCATATCCCACCAATTCTGATAAGTTGTATTTCCATTTTTATTTAGTTCAAAATATATTAAAATTTCTCTTGAGACATATGTCTGACCATATGTTATTTAGAAAGTGAGTTGTTTAATCGCCAAATATTTTTCTATTTTCCACCTATCTATTTGTTATTGATTTCTAGTTCAATTCCACTGTGGTCTGACTGCATACTTCACAGGGGTTTTATTCTTTTAACTTCATTGAAGTATGTTTTATGGCTCAGACTGTGGTTTATTTTGCTGAACGTTCCATATGAATTTGGGGAGAATTTGATTTTGCTGTTGTTAGGTGAGGTGGTCTACAAATGTCAGTTAGATCCAGTTGATTGATCATGATGTTCATTTCAACTATATATTTAATGATTTTCTACCGAAGAAATTTATCAATTATTGGAAGATAGGTGTTGAAGTCTCCAACTATAAGAGTGGGATTATTTCTCTTGCAGTTGTGCCATTTTGCCTCATATATTTTGGTGTTCTGCTTTTAGGTGTATATACATTATTTTCATGACTTTGTAGAGATTTAACCCATTTTCCTTCTCTTCCCCTTCTGAAACATCCATAGCACATATATTTGTGTACCTCTTATTATCATTCAGTTCCTGAGACCCTGCTCAAAGTTTTCCATTCTTTTCCCTATCTGTTCTATTGTGTGTAGGATTTTAGAGGTCTTGTCTTCTAGTTCACTAATCCTTTTTCTGCTTCATCAAATCTGCTTTTGTATGTCTCAATGTGCTTTTTGTATCTTCTATTGTGTCTTTCATTCCTATAATTTTTGTCATTTTTTAAAATCTTTTGATGTGGTCACCCTGTGTCTTCTTTATATCCCTCATCTTTTTTGTCATATTTTCCTTCATCCCATTGATTTGATTTTTCACTTGATTTAGAAGATTAGTTTTGACATCTTTAATTAATTGTTTCAACTCCTCTAACTCAGTTAAGGTGTTTGTTTGTTCCTTTTGTTTGTTACATTTTCATGCTTCCTGGTATGGGTTGAAATTTTTTTTGCTGGTATTGGGGCATCTAGTTTTCTTTCTTAGTTTATTCTGGAGGTCGTTTTATCTCTTTTGCCTCAGTTTTCATTTGTTGGTTTTGTTCCCTACCTGTTCATCTTTCTCATCAGCTGGTTGTCAGATTGGCTTTGCCCCTCAGTCTCCCACCAAAACAAGCACCTACAGTAGCATGCCTCAGGGATTGGTGTAGTAAGTGTGGATCCTAATAAGCTCTCTGTTTGTGGATAAAAAAGGTCTGCCTTTTCCTCTTGGTGGTCTGATTTCTCCAGTCTGCAAGACCTAGGTTTGTTTTAGGGTGCTACTTTAACAATTAGGTCATCCTTTTTGCTCAGCCAAAGGAGGGGTGGGCTCCCATGCAGGGAGTGTAGATCAGCTCCTATGGGCTTGGTATATATTCTGGAAAGTCTCTGAAAAGCTCTTCAATTCTCTTATACTTTCCAGTCTTCCCAGCAGAGGTAGCTGTTTGGGAACTTCATCCTCAGGAAATCTTCATCTTTGAAGCCCAGGCTACATCTAACCAGATAAGGTTGGAAATGCATGATTCCTCTGCCCCCATTTAGCCAGCCAAAATTTGGTTCACTGTGGTACTGTGCCTCCCACTTTACTCATAGTAAAGCAAAACCAGTTACCTTAGATTTCCCCAGGTAATAATCAGCCTGCCTGCTCTTATTTTCCTCTATGGTGGGTGTGCTGGTTTGAAATGATGTATGGACCCTAGAAAAGCCATGTTTTAATCCTAATCCAATTTTGTAAAGGCAGCTTGTTCTAATCCCTAATTCAGTATTATATGTTTGAAGCTGTAATCATATCATCTATGGTTGTTAAGCTGGATTAGATGATGACATGTCTCCACCCATTTGGGTAGGTCTTGATTAGTTTCTGAAGTCCTATAAAAGAGGAAACATCTTGGGGAACGAGAGATTCAGAGAGAGCAAAGCAGAAAGATATAGCCATGAGAAGTAGAGTCCACCAGCCAACAAACTTTGGAGATGAAGAAGGAAAATGCCTCCTGGGAAACCAGGAGAAGCTAGCAGATGATGCCATGTTCTCCATGTGCCCTTCCAGTTGAGAGAGAATCTCTGTGTTCGCCATGTGCCCTTCCACTTGAGAAAGAAACTGTGAACTTCATCGGCCTTCTTGAACCAAAGTATCTTTCCCTGGGTACCTTTGATTGGACATTTTTATAGACTTGTCTTAACTGGGACTTCTTTTTGTCCATAAAACTGTAAACTAGCAATTTATTAAATTCCCCTTTTTAAAAGTCACTCTGTTTCTGGTGTATTGTATTCCAGCAGCTAGCAAACTAGAACAGTGGGCAAAGGGCTTTTTCTGAGGACTGCAAATTCAGTTTCTGCCCACATTTTCTCAGACTATTTGTTCCTCACTGATCAGGCATTGAAATGTCATCCACTGTCCCCTGCGTTTGACTCACTGCTAGAAGAGAATTTATATTCTGTGCCATTGCTGGCAGAGATCCCTGCTGCTGTTTCTGTGCCTCTCCTATGCTGTGTAAGATTGAGTGTGAGGGAGGGGAGAGGGCCAGTTGCTCCAGGAGAGAAGTTTTCTAAATGATATTTTTCACATTCTCACACCTTCCCCAGTGTATATTTTCCTCCAGGATTTTAAACAATTCAGAATTGTTCTCTTTGTTCTGAATCTTTGGGGAAAGATTTTCAGCAGCTGTTTGTTGCCGCATTGATGACATCACCTACTCTCTTCACTTTTGAGGGATAATTTTTCTGGATAAAGTATATTGGCTCACATTTTTTCTCTGTTGTAATCTTAAATCTATCATGCCATTGTCTTCTCATCTCCGTAGTGCCTTTTGAGTATTCAGAATTCAGTCTTATGTGTCTTCTGTTGTAAGTGGTGGATCACTTTTTTCTTGCTGATTTTATAACTTCTTTTCAGCACTTCACTCTGGTAAGTATGTGATTTGGACTGGGTCTGTTTGTATTTATTGTATTTTGAGGTCATTGGGCTTCTTTGATTTCAGTGCATATGTATTTTTTAAGGATGGGGATGTTTGCTCCAATTATCTTCTCAATTAATCTTTCTAACCCTTTACTCTTCCCTTCTCCATCTAGAGCACAAGTGATCCTTGTATTTGTGTACCTTTTGTTGCCCATCTTTCCCTTGAGGTCAAATTCAAATGTTTTCATCTCTTTCACCATTTGTTCTTTAGTGCATTCAAATGCAATTGCCCTGTCCTTTAGTTTGTTTACTCTTTCTCCTGCCTCTTCAAATTTTCTGTTGTGTGTCTCTAATATATTTTTAGTTTGATATACAGTATCTTTCATTCCCATAAGATTTGCTATTTTTCTATTTATTCTTTTAAATTCTTCTTTATGCTCTTCTAGTCTCTTTGTGTTATCCTTTTTATCTTTAGGCAGCCCACTGATGCTATTTAAGAGATCTCTGTGTACATTTTGATTAGTTTATCCAAATTCTGTCTTCATTTCCTCCAGCTTTTTAATTTGGTGATATAGCTTGGCAATATCTTCTTGCATCTTTGTTCTAGTTTGCTAGCTGCTGGAATGAAATATATCAGACACAGAATGGCTTTTTAAAAAGGGGGGATTTAATAAGTTGCTAGTTTACAGTTCTAAGGCTGAAAAAATGTCCCAATGAAAACAAGTCTAGAAAAATGTTCAAGCTAATGCATCCAGGGGAAGATAACTTGGTTTCAGAAGGCCAATGACATTCAGTATTTCTCTTTCTACTGGGAGAGCCCATGGTAAACATGATAATGTCTACTAACTTCCTCTGAAGACCTCTTTCTTCATGAAACTCCCCAGGAGGCATTTTCCTTCTTCATCTCCAAAGGTCACTGGCTGGTGGACTCTAGTTGTTTCATTCTTCTGTCATTGTAGCACTCTCCTCATTCTCAAAAGAGACTCTCCAAAATATCTCCTCCTTTATTGGATTCCAGTAAACTAATCAAGATCCAAGTATAATGAGTGTCGATACATCTCCATCTAATCAAGTTTAGTAACCACAATTGATCAAGTCACTTCTCTGTGCAGATAATCTAATCAAATTTCCGACCTACAGTGCTGAATCTAGATTAGAAGAAACCATTGCACCCAGAAGATTTATTAGCCTATCCTTTGTGGGGATAAGTTTCATATGAACAAACCCCAAGATTGAGGGCTCAGCCTATTTATGTGGTTGTTCCCACTGCTTGCAAGAATATCAGGAATTCTCCAAAAGGGGAAGTTGAACTTTCCCCCTTCCTCTCCATTCCCCCATGGGCCTCTGCAAATACTTATTTATTCACAGTTCAAATCACTCTGGAATTTATCAGAGCATCATACTGATACTGAATTGTATCAGAGCAATACAAAATCTCATGACCTATTCAAGATTCCATGTACTTATGGTGTTCAATTAACCTGTCCATATAAGCTATATTAGGAAATACAGTAATCAAAATATAAATTTTGTACCAAATGAACATTTTTTAGTTTAGTTTCACACAGAAGTTGAACTTTTAAATATGTATGTCCATCTATTTTCAACACCCTGCAATGTTGACATTCCTTTGTTCTTCCTCATGCAAAAGCATTTTTCAATTTCTACACTTAGTCACTATCATTGTACACTCTAGGCATTCCTATTATTATACCATCTCAGTCTTTATTGTCTATCTTTCCTTCTGGAGCATCATCATTTTTTAATGAAACATGACCAAGGATACACTCACTTTTCCTATCAATTTATGACCTATAACTATTTCACAAATTAGACAAATTGCATCAAGTCAATCTATTCATAGCAAAGCAGTAACAAAGAGTCTTTGACTTCCATTGCTCAAATCTGTCTTCTCTTTTTTTATCACTTAGCACAGTCATCTATGCTAATATTTGTTGATATGAATGTTTGATTATTACTTAGATCTGCCACTACACTGTCACTCTAACTTACATAAAGACTAATTTTTGTCAGTCCACAATGCCCATTATGCTCTGGGCATATAATGCCCATTGTATGCCCAGAGTATAATATTTCCAGAAAATATGATTTAATGATAACATATATTTTTTGATGAATGATTGGTTAAGGAATAAAAAATAGTTAATATCTGTATTTAGGGCTTCTATACAGGTATTAGTTACTAGACAACATTTAAATATTTACATATGGTAACTCATTATATGATTGTGTTAGTTAGATTCAGTTGTCAACTTGGCCAGGTGAGCATACCTAGTCTTGTTGCTGCGGACATAAGCCAACGGTATGTGAACCTCATTTGTTGCTAATTACATCTGCAGTCAGCTAGGAGGCGTGTCTGCTGCAATGAATGATGTTTGAGTACCCTAAAATTCAAAGAAAATATAGGGAAACATTTTCAAGATCTTGTAATAGGAGGTAGCTTCCTAAACTTTACACCCAAAGCAAAACAACAAAAGAAAAAATAGACAAATGGAAACAAAAAGATGAAGAGGCAGCCAACTCAATGGGAGAAAATACTTGGAAATCACACTTTGAATAAAGGTTTGATGTCCTGTATACATAAAGAAACCATGCAACTCAATAGCAAAAGAACAAGCAATCCAAATTTAAATTGGGCTGAGATATGAATAGACATTTTTCTA
>PVIY010048743.1:0-17131 GCA_004026745.1 Myrmecophaga tridactyla
CCTCTCGACTGTATTTGAACTGTCTCTGCCACTGATACTTTATAAATTACACTTTTCCCCCCATTTGGTCAGGATGTAATTGTTGTTCCACAGTGCCAGGTCTGGATTCATTCCTGGGAGTCCTCTCCCATGTTGCCAGGTAGATTTTCACCCCTGGATGTCATGTCCCATGTAGGGGGGAGGACAATGATTTCACTTGAAGTGCTGGGTTTAGAGAGACTGAGGCCACATCTGAGCAACAACAGAGGTCCTCCAGAAGTAACTCTTAGGCATGGCTATAGGTAGTTTAAGCTTCTCCGCTACCTACATAAACTTCACAAGAGTAAGCCTCATGATCGAGGGCATAGCCTATTGATTTGGGTCTCCTTAAAGTTTGACACAGTATCAGGGGATTCCGTGATGGTAAGGTTTAATAGTTCTATGGAACTATTTTTCTTTCTCTCCTCCCTCAGGGTACTTTGCCAATACTTTTTGATTGTCTGGTTAATATACTCTAGGATGTTTCCAGGCATTACAATAATCTATACAGGATTAAAGGACCTCTTTCTCATCCTGTGCTTTCTGTGTTTCAGTTGTTCAAATGAGCTACACAGATATGTTAAGTTGCATTATGCAGTACAGAAAATTTCAGTTCCAGATCAAATAGACCTTTCTTCCATTGGTCTCAAAGAGTATGTGTGGTTCTGAAATACAGACACTGTCTTGCTTACCCCTATATTCTGAATTATTTTAACCCCAAGCTGTTCAGCTTCATTCTTATATATAAATATCAGGTTATATACGCAAAATGGGCTCTCAGAATCCAGAAATAAAAATCACCACTCCGGACTTAATGTGTCTGTTCTAAAAGCTTACAATCTAGGCTCCTATTTTCTTATAAGCATTTTCTGGAGGTGACTATACCATTGTTGTTTTTTTGTTTCTGGCTTATTTTGTCTCACCAAATGTCCCACATGTTCATTCACATCTTGCATGTCTCACGATATTGTTCCTTTTTGTAGCTGCACAGCCTTCATTCATATGTATACATCATCGTTCGCCAATTTACTCCTCCATCAGTGCATCCTTCAGACACCTGTATTCATCAGGAATCATGTAGAGGACCGAAAGTCTAGAGTCCATCAACGTTCTCAATTTTTGATAATTTCATTTTCCCCAAGAGACAGAAAACCAATAAACACACCCTCACCAAATAGGAAATCTAAAACTCCTTTTTTTTCTTAATTCTTGTACCTCACTCCATTATTTACCTCTGCTGTTGCTGTGGTAGTGCCGGTGGCTTCCTTTTGAACATAGCTCATAGCATGCAATAGCAGTTTTCCTCCTGTACCTTAGACTTAAATACTCTTTATACAAGAATCTTATCTGTGAAATAATTCTTATAAGAACTGATCACTATTTCAAGTGTGAGTCAGTCAGTGGGACACTGACTTTCAGTCTTGTTCATCTTCGATATGGTAATATTACTTCTAAACCCACTGGAGAATCACTTCCATTCCTATCTATTCCCTTACACTGGAGTTCAACCTCATTAGCTAACAGTTCACCCATCTCTAGCTTCTATGTATCTCTACGTCCCCAGTATTCTGTGTTATAAGTCTCTGATTATACTTTTATGCTGGTCATAAAAGTGGAATCATACAGTATCTGTCCTTTTGTGTCTGGCTAATTTCACTCAGCAATATTTCTCAAGGCTCATCCATGTTGTCATGTGCTTCAGGACATCATTTTGTCTTACTGCTGCATAATATTCCATTGTATGCATACACCACATTTTGTTGATCCACTCATCTTTTGATGGGCATTTGGCTTGTTTCTATATTTTGGCCATTGTGAATAATGTTGCTATGAACATCAGTGTGCAAATGTCTGTTTGTGTCATTGCTTTCAGCTCTTCTGGGTGTATACCAAGTAGTGCTATTGCTGGGTAATAGGTCAGCTCAATATTTAGTTTCCTAAGGAACTGCCAAAGAGTCTTCCATCATGGCTGCAGCATTGTACATTCCCACCAGCAGTTCATAATTGTTCCAGTTTCTCCACATCCTCTCCAACATTTATGGTTTCCTGATTGTTTAAGAGCAGCCATTCTTATAGGTGTGAGGTGGTATCTCATTATAGTCTGGATCTCTTATTTCCCTTATAGCCAGTGAAAATGAGCATCTCTTCATGTGCATTTGAGCCATTTCTATTTGCTTTTTAGAAAAACGCCTAATCATATCTTTAGCCCATTTTATAATTGAATTGTTTGTTCTTTTGTTGTTAAATTTAATGATTTCTTTGTATATACAGGAAATCAAACTTTTGTCTGATATGTGATTTCCAAGTATTTTCCTCCATTGATTTGGTTGCCTCTTTACCTTTTCAACAAAATCTTTTGACGTGCAGAAGCATTTGATTTTGTGGAGTTCCCGTTTATATATATTTTTTCTTTTGTTGCTTGGGCTTTGGGTATAAAGTTTAGAAGATACCTCCTATTACTAGGTCTTGAAGATGTTTCCCTACATTTTCTTCTAGAAATATTATGCTGCTAGTTCTTATATTTAACTGTTTGATCAAACTTTGAGTTAATTTTTGTGTAGGGTGTAAGATAAGGGTCCTCTTTCATTCCCTTGGCTATTGATATCCAATTCTTCCATGCCCAAGTACTGAAAAAACTATTTTGTCCCAGTTCAGAGGATTTGGGGACCTTGACAAAAATCAGTTTACCATATATTTGGTGGCCTATTTCTGCACTCTCAGGTCATTTCCATTGGTCAGTGCTTCTATCTTTGTGCCAGTACCATGCTGTTTTGACCATTGTGGCTTTATAATAGGTTTTAAAGTCAGAAAATGTTAATCCTCCCACTTCATTCTTACTTTTTTAGGATGCTTTTAACTATTCAGGGACTCTTTCCCTTCCAGATGAATTTGGTAGTTAGCATTTCCAAATCTTCAAAGTAGGTTGTTGGAATTTTGATTGGTACCGTGTTGAATCTGTAGATCAATTTGGTTAGAATTGACATCTTAACTATATTTAGCCTTCCTATCCATGAGCAGGGAATGTTTTTCTACCTATTTAGATCTCCTTTGATTTCTTTTAGCAATATTACGTAGTATTCTGCTTACAAGTCCTTTATGTCCCTAGTTAAGTTCATTCCTAAGTATTTGATTCTTTTAGTTGCTATTTTGATGGAATTTTTCCTTAACTGACTCCTCAGCTAGCTCATTGCTTGTGTATAGAAATGTTACTGATTTTTGCACATTGATTTTATATCCTGCCACCTTGCTGAATTTGTTTATTAGGTCAAGTAACTTTGCTGTAGATGTCTCAGTATCTTCCAAGTATAGTATCATATCATCCGCAAATAATGAGAGTTTTACTTCTTTCTTCCTTTCCAATTTTGATGCCCTTTATTTCTTTGTCCTGCCTGATTGCTCTAGCTAGGAATTCTAACACAATGTCAAATAATAGTGGTGACAGTGGGCATCCTTGTCTTGTACCTGATCTTAGGGGGAAGGCTTTCAGTCTCACTCCACTGAGTACAATGCTGACTATCAATTTTTCATATATTTCTTTTTTCATATTAAGTTAGTTACCTTTGATTCCTATCTTTTGGAGTGTTTTTATCAAAAAGGATGCTGAATTTTGTTGAATGCTTTTTCAGCATCAGTCAAAAATGATGGAGTGATTTTTTCCTTTTGATTTGTTAATGTGCTGTATTACATTAATTGATTTTCTTGTGTTGAATCATCCTTGCATTCCTGGTATAAACCCCACTTGGTCATGGTGTATAATCCTTTTAATGTGTTGTTGGATTCGATTTGCTAATATTTTACTGAGAATTTTTGAACTTATGTTCTTTAGGGAGATTGGCCTGTACTTTTCCTTTCTTATAGCATCTTTACCCAGTTTTGGTACTAAAATGATATTAACTTCATAAAATGAGCTAGGTAGAGTTCCTTTTTCATCAATTTTTTGGAAAAGTTTGAGCAGGATTGGTGTTAGTTCTTTCTGGAATGTTAGATAAAATTCCCCTGTAAAACCATCTGGCCGTGGGCATTTCTTGGTAGGAAGACTTTTGATGACTGTTTGAATCTCTTTACTTGTGATTGGTTTGTTGAGATCTTCTATTTCTTCCTGAGTCAGTGTAGCTTGTTTGTGTGCCTCTAGGAATTTGTCCATTTCATCTAAGTTGTCTAGTTTGTTGGCATATTGCTAGTCATAGTATCCTCTTATGATTTCTTTTATTTCTTCAGGGTCTATGGTAACACATCCCTTCTCATTTCTGATTTTGTTTATTTGCGTCCTCTGCCTTTTTGTCTTTGTCAGTCTTTCTAGCAGCCCATTAATTTTATTGATTTTCTAAAAGAACCAACTTTTGGTTTTATTGACTCTTTATATTGTCCTTTTGTTCTCCCATTCATTTATCTCTGCTTTAATCTCTGTTATTTCTCTTATTCTATTTTCTTTGGGGTTACTTTGCTGATCTTTCTCAAGTTCCTCCAGGTTTGCTGTTAAATCCTTGTTTTTTGCTCTTTCTTGTTTTTTAAAATAGTCATTTAAGGCAATAAATTTCCCTCTCTGCACAACCTTTGCTGCATCCCATAATTTCTGTAAGTTGTATTCTCATTTTCATTCATCTCCAGATAGCTGCTGATTTCTCTAGCAAGTTCTTCTTTGACCCACTGGTTGTTTAAGAGTGCGTTATTTAATCTCCATATATTTATGAATGTTCTTCTTCTTTGGTGGCTATTGAGATCCAGCTTTATCCCATTGTGATCAGAGATAGTGCTTTGAATAATTTCAATATGTTTAAATTTATAAAGACCTGTTTTATGCCCCAGCATATGATCTATCCTGGAGAATGTTCCATGAGCACTAGAGAAGAATGCATAACCTTGTGCTTTGGGGTGCAATGGCCTATATATGTCTATTAGGTCTAATTCATTTATCAAGTTATTTAACTTCTTTATTTCCTTGTTGATCTTCTGTCTGGTTGTTCTATCTATGGAGGAGAGTGGCATATTGAAATCCTCTACTATTATTGTTGAACTATCTGTCACTCTCTTTAGTTTTGTTAATGCTTATCTCATGTACTTTGGAGCTCCTTGATTGGGGGCATAAATATTTATGATTGTTATATCTTCTTGGTGAAGTGACCCTTTAATTTGTATATAGAGTCTTTATACTTTATCTCTTATGATGTCTTTACATTTAAAGTCTATTTTGTCTGATATTAGTACAGCTATTCCTGCTTTCTTTTCGTTACAACAGACTTCCCTCTCCTGTCTTTGTTTTTCAGCCAGCAGAACTCCTTTAATAATTCTTGTAGGGCTGGGCTCTTGTTGACAAATTCTTTCAGGGCTTCTTTGCCTGTGAAAGCTTTAATCTCTCCCTCAATTTTAAAGGACAATTTGGTTGGGTACGGAATTCTTGACTGGAAGTCTTTCTCTTTCAGGATCTTGAATATATCATACCACTGCCTTCTCACTTTCAAGGTGAGTAGTAAAGGACTAGTTGAGTAGTCTGAGCTCAGTCTTATTTGATTTCCCTTGTATGTAATAGAGTGTTTATTTCTTGCCACTTTCAGGATTTTCCTGATTAGTATATGCCTTCAGGAATATGACACACTGATTAGTATATGCCTTTGGGAAGGCCTATTTAGATTTATTCTGTTTGGAGTTCTTTGGGTTTCTTTGACTTGTATATTTATGTCCTTTATGAGGGCTGGGGATTTTTCCCCCATTATATCCTCTACTACTTTTCCTAGCCCTTTACTCTTCTCTTCTCCTTCTAGGACACCAATGATGCTTATATTTGTGTGCTTTGTTTTGTCTATCATTTCATTGAATTCCCATTGATTTTCTTTCCTTTTTTTTTGCCATTTGCTGTTTTGACTTCAAAGTCAGTTATCCTCTCCTTTATATTACTTATTCTTTCTTCTGTCTCTTTAAATCTGGTGTTGTGTGCCTCTAGTATGTTTTTTATTTGGTCAACAGAGTCTTTAATCTCTGTGATTTCTGCTATTTTTCAATTTATTCTTTCAAATTCCTTTTTGTGCTCTTCTACTGTCTTCTTGATCTCCTTTATGTCATTTGCTATCCCGCTTCTTTTATTAAGTAGAGTTGTATGAACATCTTTGATTAGTTTTTCCAATGTCTGTGCCTCTTCAGGTGTTTTAATTTGGTCATTAGGCAGGGCTATACTGCTCTGCTTTGTAATATGCTTAATGATCCTCTGCTGTCTTCGTGGCATGTAGATATCTTGATTGATTTTCTTTGGGAGTTGATTTCTTTCAGTAGTTTAAGAACTTGTGTTTTGCAGGATGGTTGTAAGGCAGGAAGCAGGGCATGGTGTGGAGCATTCAGCACAGTGGTTTGTTTCAGGGCAGGTATGGGCCCAGGTTGGGGATGTTGTGCTGGTGCTTGTGAACATGGGTACCCAGCAGCCAAGGAGGATGTAGCTATGCAGGTGTACCAGTCTGGGGGATGTAATTCTGGTGTGCACTTGTCTAAGGTATGGGGCCCTTTGTATGCATGTGTTGAGCTGTGGCAGCAGGTCAGCTTTATGCCTTTGTGGATTGGGGGTAGATGTGACCCAGCTGTGCAGGTCGGCACTTCCTCAGAGTTGGAAAGTGAGGCTGAGGGCTGTGTGCATGTGTGGTTCTAGGACTGCTGTAACATGCAGTTCCCAGGGCTGAATGATGTGACTGGGGGCCTGTGTGCATGTGTGGGCCTGGGAGTGCCATAAACAGATGTGCTGAGCTCAGGGAGGGCAGGGTGAAGCTGGGAGGGAGGGGTAGCCTAGGTATGGAGATTAGTGCCCTCACCCTTTATGTGTTGGTAACAGCCTGCAGGGAACAGGAAGGGGGAGGTAGTGTTTGGGAGGAGTGTAGGAGAGGTGGGTTGGGCTGTACTTGGGGTGGGGGTGTGGTGTAGGTATGTGCACTGGGGGCTGGTGGGGTGGGGACACCTGGAGCGTGTGGAATAAGAGTGGGTGAGGGGCTTCAGGTGCGTAGGGTGTGGGGTGAGTTGCTGGTCACTGGGCTGCGTTGGCGAGGATAGTGCGCCCAAGGAATGTGGCCTGGCTTACTTCCTAGTCCTGTGTATACCCATTCGTGCACTCCCGCGGGCTCCACCACTCCGCACCTCCATGCCAGGCTAAGGTCCAGCTTTCTGCTCTCAGTTCCTCGGCCTCTGCAACCAGGGCTGCCACATGTGGTGGAGAAGGCTCTCCCAGGTTGGCTGCTCTCCTGTCCCTTCTCTAACTTTTCCATGGAGAAGAGCTAATTTCAAACTGCTCTAGTTGGCCATCTTCCCAGAAGTCTCCAGCTTAATCTTTTGAAGTAATTAATGCAGTCATGCTCCCCATCATTAAAAACAGTTTAGCTTGAACTAGAATCTTGATATTCTAATGTGATCTTGACCCACAAATGGGAACTACACTTCCAACAATCACCTTTCATGTGTGATTCCCAGTTAGACTTTATCAGTGGTCTTAGTTTGCCAGAGCTGCTATCACAAATACTACACAATGGGTTGGCTAAAACAACAGAACTTTCTTGGCTCACAGTTTTGAAGCTAGAAGACAAAAATCAAGAAAGAGGCAAGGCTTGCTTTCTCCAGATGACTGTCATATTCTGTTTCTCGTTTTAGCACTTTTTGAAGTTCACTGGCTTGTGTTTTAGTTTCACAGACTGCTGGGACCAGATGCCATGAAATGGTTTGACTTATACAATAGGAATTTATTAGCTTACAAGCTTGCAATTTTGAGGCCATGAGAGTATACGAATCAAGGCATCATCAAGGTGATGCTTTCTTCCTAAAGACCAGCTGCCATCAGTCCTTGGCTCCTCTGCCACATGGCAAGGGACAGGGCAGTATTTGCTGGTCTCTCCCTGCTCTCCTAGGTTTTACTGCTTTCAGCTTCCTGCTTCTGTAGTTCTCCTCTCCTCTCCCCTCTCCTCCCCTCCTCTCCTCTCTCTCCGTCCATTTATAAAGGAATCTATTATAAGGATAAAGACCCATCATGAATGAGGTGGATCATACCTTAATTCATCAATAGGTCCTACATACAATGGGTCCACACCCACAAGAATGGATTATATTTAAGAACATGTTTTTCTAGGGCACATCCAGCTTCAGACAATCACAGCTTTTAGCTCTTCCTTGCATCACATGATGATGTCCTCTTTTTCAAGCTTCTGTAATTCCAGCTTCTCTTTATAAGATCTCCTAAATCTGGATCAAGGTCTACACTGTTTTAGTTAACCACATCTTAATTAAAAATAACACCTTCTGAAAGTCTATTTATAACTGGGTTCAAACTTACAAGGACACAACTTAAGATTAAGAACATGTATCTTTGGTGTGCATAATTCAACTCACCAGACCAATGAATGGGCAATAGACTGGAGGCTGATTTCAACCTGGAGATTTATATGGTGAGAGCAGAATGACCACCTACTTTTGTGGATCAAGAATATCCTTGATCAAGTGTCTGAAATTTGGTGTACATCAGAATTATCTGGAGGACTTGTTAAAGCACAGATTCCTGGGTCAACCTCCAGAGTTTCACATTCAGAAGGTCTGGGGTGGGCTCTGAAAATATGCATTTTGAACATGTTCCTAGGTAATGCTGATGGTGGTGCTCCCGATACCATACTTTGAGAATCATTGTTCATGAAGAAGCAAAGCCTAATTCTTTAGGAATGGTTAAAAAGAGGGGAGATAAAGAAAATAATGCTTCCAGAGTTCATTTCTGTGAATAGTCCATAAAGGAACTTTATGAATCAGGAGGTTTATCCACTTAAAAATAGTTATTTAAATGATTTCATTTATCAACTCCAAAAAGTTGTCAAATGGTTTGATCATGATAGCCTGACTACTGCCTCCTCCACCTTTTTTTTTTTAATCTTCCTGACACAGAACTAGTGAACATGTGGAGGGAATAAAACTGCTGAAGCCAAATGATACATATCTGCTGGATCATTGGTCTGTGACAGAGCATTCTCTCTTTTTTTCCCCTACTATCTTGTTCCAATCATCAGATGGTTAGCTTACCACTGATGCTTAACACTTTAAATGATCCACCTGTCATGTTAGAGCTATTAATCTTCATGGTTTAACAGGGAATTTTAGACACCAAAAAATGAGTGAGAAGTCAGACCACTCAAAACTCCAAGCATAATACTTCTCACTACTGCATTTTCTCCCATTTCATGACTTATAGAACAGAGCTGCTTAGTCCAGAGTGTGGGAAAATAACATTTACAGAGACCTATCACAGGTCTGCAGGGCAATAACTTACAGGGGCAGATGCATTTCAGGTAAGATGCTAAGTAGGGTCTGTGGTGCATTTATTACAAGACTCTTAAAACATGTTTTGAATCATGTCACTTTCACATCAAGAGTTCCCACATTTACCCTTAGAGTCCTCTGATCAAAGTGGTTTTCATTATTCTTCCAATTCAGGATTTGAGGATGGAGAAAGCGGCATCCCAGTCATCAATACCAGCTACTTCTCCAGTGACTCATAATTCCTTTTCAATGATACAAAACAGATATTGGTCCATATTTTAGGCCAATGTTCATTCTCTGCAGAGGTTTTAAATAAACATATTATAAATAAATGAATAAATAAATAAATAAATAAAAGCAATACAATATCACATGCTCCAAAAGATGAAGAGGTAGTTACTTGTAAAACTGAGCTAAAAATATTTGCACTTTCTGATTAAATCTTACCCCTTTTATATTGTGGCATTTCCAAGAAAATTATTGTCCTTTACAATATTACATATAGTTATGTGGTCCATGCCATAGAAGGTCTAATATATGACAGAGTACGCACAGTGTTGGTGACTGTGAAATTTTATTGAACAAACTCCCAGAGAAGAATCATAAGTTTTAAATTCAGCTTCTTTAATTGCATAAGGTTTACTTTCTGAATCCTTTGGATTTTTAATGCAATACCATATTATATATCTGCCCCTCAAAATGAAGGAAAGTCATGACCATATGGTTTCTCCAGCTCTTAAGAGAATTAGTACCATGATTATGACCAACTTGAAAGCTTCAGGGCTTTGCTATTAAAAAATGTAAACAGGTCACAGTAACAGTGACAGCTATTGATATATGATATTTTCCTGGAGGCATCAAAAGACTGTGAGCATAGTGGCCTAAGGTAAAGCAAATGAACCAAGTTTCTACAAAACTAGCTTAAATGGTCCAGCAAACTTATGTTGAGACTGCATAATGGTAGCAGGAGAGGTACACTAACAGTGCAGCAACTGCTATCATGCTATTTAAAAACAACTATCAACCATAACTAAACCATTTAATTCAAACAGAAACAAAGATAGTTGTATTATACATTTTATACCTACTTGTCTGAATATATTGAGAGTTTAAGTCTGCTGATATTTTTATCATATCATTCTTGGCATGTGGTTGATTCATTCTTAGAATGTTTCATGACTACAAGTTAACAGCAAGAATGTCCACTAATTTTGTTTTATTAGGAAATGATTTGATGCTGCCTGAGACAAGTCACCACAGCTCTGGAGACAGATATCTGAGGTTGGAATCTCTGTTCTGCCCCTTACTAGTTCTATGGCCTTCGATAGATGAGTTAAATGCCCTGACTTTTATTTCTTCAAGAAGAAACTAAAGGAATGTATTGTGCCTTAAGCATAAGATTTAGGGGAGAATGAAATGAGATAATAAAGGGACCACATATAGCATAATGCTAATACAAATTAAAGGTTGTATAAATTTAGCCATTATTATTAGAACTCAACTGGTCTTTTTACACAAATGAGTCTATGGTTATCTGAGGAGAAAATGGAGAAAATGCCATTGACAAATGCCTTTTTCATTGCGTAATTCTTTATGCAATAAAATTCCTTTAGTATAAGGAAATAGCTCTTATTAACTCATAGATGCAAATGGGAACGTGAAATTAGTTATGCACATCTTTAAGATAACTTCCTTTATCAGATAATTTCTGGTAGAAGAATGAACTAAGAACAGATTGTATTAAAGAGAGAAAGAAAGATCTTCAAACTCTGGGTCTACTGGATTAGGGCAGGAGTTTAATAAGGATATTGGCATACAATGTACTAAATCTCTTTGCTTTAGTAATTTTTCCAATATATATTTGTTGAGCACCTACTGTGTGCTTGCCTTTATGCAAAGCATTAAGGATAAAATAATAAACATTATACTGTGGTCCCTGTCATCATGGATTTTATATTGTATTTCAAATCTTTTCCAAATGGCTGTCCCAAGTTGAGTATGATATACTAACTTCCACAAAAGTGGAATCATACATTTTTGTTCTGTCAGGTGTCCTTGACCTGTTAACTAATTTTTTTCAGTAAATTGAATTAATGATTTCAAATATTTTATAAATGTTTATTATTTCTATTTTCTGTCACTAGATAGGGGTTACTATTTCCCATGCTGTAAATGTAAGCATATTATACCTTCATTACAAATGCGTGAAATAGGTATTACCTCAACTATACAGGGAAACTGGAGCACAGAGAGGTTAAGTAACTTGCCCAAGGTCGCACAGTAAGTGATGTAGTCAAGATTCACGTTTAGGCAGTGTGACTCTAGAGTTCAGGATCTGAACCATTAAATTTCTTCAGGTAATATCATTCCTAATTTCAGTGTGAATTAAAAATGTTGGCTCCAGAAAGATGAGGAATTTATTCAATGTAATTATGAAACCTGGCTTAATTTTCTAGGCTCCTCTCAGTTGTGTTGCCTGAATATATTTATTATTTTATCATAACAGTGAGTTCACTGACTGATAGTGCCTTATCTCTGCATTTCCTTTTTCTTTATTCCCCAAATAACCACTATAGGAAGATACGAGATTTGCTTCAGTGTTAATATGCATGACACTTGTAACATTATCATTAACCTCTGCTTCTTTATAACTCAATTTAAACTTTTCTTCCATTGTTATCTTTCTTGCAGTTCAAATGTAGTTTACTTTTCACTTTCATTATACAAAGAGCCTGATTGGTGGAATAATATTAGCTGATACATATGAGATTTCTATGGTATGAACCGGTCTCTGAAATAAGTGCTTGACATGTATTATCTCATTTAATTCTCATGACATTTTTTTGAGTTTGTTACTGCCTTTAACATGATTTTATGGGTCAAAAAAATTGGGGCTTTAAAAAATTAAATAAGGAGACCAAAACATTCTATAAAGTTACTGGCATATAGGAGGGAAAATTAATATGTCAGGATTTGAATTCAGAGTCATAAGACCTCAAAGTCCGAACTTTTAACCACCAGTGGTTCTTGAAGTATAAGTATCTGAATTTATACCTGAGTCCTAACTGACTATTGTACATGTGAGTGATTTTACTCAGGTCTTCTAAATTTCAGTTTAGCTATTTTAATTTAGAATGCAGAACATTCCTTTCCTGATTGTACATTTGTTCACAGTACCTAACATAAGCCAAATATGGTATTATGAATAGGAAATGCAAGGATGAATAAAATAACTTTCATTAATGACCTCAGAATTCAATGATAATATATTATTTACATCATAGAATTGTGCAAAGATTTAATGAATCAACAGATAAGCTCTACGGAATAAGTTCAATAGTATGGTTCATTCACATGCAATATTAATTCTTTTATTTTTAATTTTTCTTTTATTCTTCTAGGCTTTTTCAGATCCAGGACAGATTCTTGAGAATATATGTCAAATGCTATAGTCCTTTCTTATGTTTGGCCAAAGCAAAACAGATGATAAAATTTCCTGTTCCTTTCTTTACTCTCAACAAAATGCATGGTACAGCCAGAAGATATGTTGCCATCTTGGGAGAAATTAAAATTGGGACATGAAGTGAGGCCATGTCCTGTCAAGCCTCAGGGTGAGGATTTCACAGTCAGTATCTATAACCAGGGTATGCTCAAACTGAGCAGACTGCTTCCCATGTCTCGTCACTGTGGTCCAACTATCTGGCCATGTTTCATCCTGCCATCAGCCTTCACAAATCATTGGCTCAATTGTAAATACATGTCCCACCTTCGTCACTCCACCAGCTTTATTTTTGACATGGTCGGGTACATTAAGGTATATATGAAAAAGTTCATGGATTCCATGCTCACAGTAACTTCCAACAATGAAAAACCCATTTGCTTGGGGCTTCTGTATAATTTTTCTCAATTCTCTATATTGAACACCAGGTCTCCCTGAATCAATGGCTTGCATCAGACACTCATACATGGTCTGGACTAGTTTCCTTACTCCCTCATCCACTTCTCCAACAAAAAAAGTCTCATTCAGGTCCCCATGATAACCACTGTAATAAAGAATGATGTCCACACTAACAATATCACCTTCTTGCAAAGGCCATCTGTGAAATTCCATGACAGATCACTTCATTCACTGAGATACAAGACTTTGGGAAATGATAGTAATTCAGTGGAGACGATAGCAATTTCTTGCAGTGTATGCTAAGAGCACACCATGATTTACTTCTTCAGTAGTTACATCTGGTTTAATCGTTCCAGCAGCAAGATCCAATACTTCTCTAGCAAGCCTACATACGAGACACATCCCTTCTATAGCTTCAGTTGAAAGTAACTGAATTTGAGAAGGACCTTTAGGAACCTATTCAGATTCAGACATTCCTAAAGGATGATCAGCATAACCTGGTCTCTGAATATAACTTGGCAATGGTCTTGTTGGCATCAGTGGATAATGTGGTCTGAGCTTATCATTATATCGGGAACCTGCCCCTGGGTCAGTGTTAATATCACTTTCTACAGTCCAGGAAGACACTTCTTGTTTTGCCTTTTCATCTCTTGCTTTCCTGTGTAGTAACTTGTGAATAGCCCAACTTCCTTTCAAACATTCCTGTGAGCAGAAGTACAAGCCCTGGATGCCCAGCTTGATGCAGGTGGGACACTGGAGCTTGGTCTCGCTGCTGCAGCTGTCAGTCTCGCCCACACACATCTCCATGGCTGCGTTGTTGCCTGCCTGTCTGCCAGCTCCAGGAGGGAGTGCCTCACTGAGGCAAAGAAGGAGGGAGCGAGCAATATTAGTATTATATTGGTAAACCCAAGAGTGGTAAAAAATGTATGTGTGAGCCCCATATAGTGCAGTTTCTATGTATCTGCCTTACAAATTCCTGGCAGTAATACCTGCCAAAGAGAATCTTTTGGAACTTCTGTGAGGTCAGTTTTTAGATTGCTTTTCTCTGTGGACATTTGTCACAAAGAAATGATACTTGGAATTTCCACAACTACATTTCAGAGAGGATATAAGAAGATACCAGAGTCCAGATACTTTGACTTTAGCTAGCTAGTTACACATTATAGGCCACACAGGTTAGTAGGGTTCTTAATTGAGAATGTTTTACATAGTTGACAGTAATATCTACAGTATTAATAAGGATTGATGAGTGACTAATAATGCATTTAGTTAGCTTCAAAGAGTTTAGAGTCATGCTAATAACAGGATTGCTTACTAGATATTATAGAATCATTAGCAAAGAATACCAATCATTGTACGAAATAAAGATATCTGTGTCATCCCTACAGAGGCTTGACATTGTTATCAGTAAGTATCACAGTTAAATTCAATCAATGCCCATGATTGACTGATGAAATTAAAGGCATTATGTGCAGACAGATATTAATATTTTATATATATATTTCAATTTTGTTGCATTTTTCTCCATAAACACTTTACATAATTATTTGTTTATGATGTTAAATTTAGACAACTCTTGACCTGTACTTACTAGTTCTAAGTTGGTATTTCAAATAATCCTATAACCAGCATTTTCCTGCATTCCAATGTGATAGTATTAAATGGGTGATACAAAAAGGGAAAAAGATTGCAAACATATTGAAAAACAGCCATTACATAGATTAAAGAAGAAATAGAAAAACAACATAGATTGATATTGACATTTTTTTCGCTGTGATCTGGATTGTTTTGTTCTTTTGGGTAGCTGATCCCTCTTCTGGCCATGTACCTGATTCTAACTTGGGCTTCATTGCTTGTGAGTCTATTGCTTATTTATAGGACGTAGAAATCTGGGACTCATTCCAAGACTCTGCAGTTCCCTCTTCACTCAATCTCACCAGCTGATTCTGAGATCCACTCTCTAGTTTTTACTGTAGGTTGAGGGGATGAGGGACAGAAGTCTATCTCCCTTGGTTCAGCATTTCTTCATTTAGAAAGTCATCAGACGCTGCCTTCTGCCACTGCCTTTTGGTTCTCTCTACTTCTGGGTCCTGTCCAGTTGAGTCTGTATCCCTACTATGTTTTCTGTGCCCAAGTCTTTGCTTTAAATGGTCCAAACAAGGCAATGCTTCCAAAACTACACATTCCTGTGTCACTGGCACACGTCTGTCATTCAAGTTCTACTTGTATTGCTATTTACCTGCTATACCACTTCCAAAGTAAATCACCTTAGCTTATTTTATTCATTAACATTTTATTTAAATGTGTTTGAAAAGAAAATCTGATATCACAACACTGTATGGAAAAAGAATGTCATCCATCAAATAAAGTGGCAACAGAGCTAAATTCCATGCAGAGAAAAATTATATCATCAAAACCTCTCCACATATTGTTTCAGATATAACTACAGTTCTCTGAAAAAAATGGAGAGTAGCAAGAAATGGAACAAGGTGACAATAAACTAAATCTCTGCTTTTTTCACAATGATTGAAAAATAATTGGAGTCTAATTAAGTGACAGATTGAGACAGCATTGCAGGACTTACCTATCCTCAAATTCCTCACACAATTTGAAAAAAAGTATAGAAATAACCATATGCAATTATATAAGAACAGGGTATGAAGATGCAATCAACTTCCCAAACGAATGATCTGGGGAGAGGGGTAAGGATCTAAATGATTCTGGGGCTGAATACAGGAGTGCCGAAGGGTATGATTTCTTACTCTAACTTCACTCCCCAGAAGTCATACTGTTAAAATGACACTACCAGTTCCTGGAATAAATAGATTTGAAAAACTAAAGATAAAAAAAGTATTTAAGTGTTTGTTTATAATTATGTATTAAATAAGTTTATGTCGGATGATCTGGTTAACTTTTCAGTATTTTTTTTTTTTTTTGCAATGACACTGCATAAAATGCAAAATGTAAGAATCAGTAAGGTAAGTTCTGGTCATAAGGAAGGTTATGTAGTGATCATCTCTGTGATTAATTGAAAACTCTTTAAGCTACAAAATGCTGCCTATGTGGTCCCTGAAGTTCATTTTAATTTATATACCCTAAACTGTGTTCAGCTGCACTTACACAATCTTTTAATAAAAATAGTTGGCAAAACTTAACACTGTTCCAAAGGAAGTCCTTCCAAGCTGAAATTTCACAAAGCACATCTTATAGGTGATGAAATATTAAATAAAAGGTTACTTTAATAGTAATTTTTTGCTAGCACAGCTCCAATGCCATATAAATGTTTCCTATTCAATTACTTACTCACATTTTTCATCTTCACTGATTTTCAATGATCAGAATATTTCTTTTAAACCCCACTACTTTAATCCATCAAAGTGCTTTTTTTCATTAGGTGATGAAGTTTCCCACCCAGAATATTGCCAGGGAGGATGATGATATTTCCTATTGTTCTACCTCTGTACGTCTATATCTAAGGATATTTTTATTCCTCTAACCTCCCATTATTCAGGAATCATAAGGGATTCACTATGCAGAAAGGAAAATTGGAAACCAACCAAAAGTCAGACTCCTCAAACCCTACAAGGTTTTCTTCTCTGCCTATCTTTGGTCCCTTACAGCTTTACTTAATTAATCACCTTTCCGTTGATTAATTACTCAATGAATTTTGTCACTAGAATGATCACTTAATGCAGAGTCAAGCCTGCAAGACTAAAATGAAAGAGTCCACATTGCAGCAGACATCAGAACATCAAACAAGGAAGGTATCAAAAGCTTCACTTATCAGGTTGATGGATGAGAAAGATAAACAAAATTCCTTCAAAGGCTAAACTGTTCAACAAGACAGTACTTTATGCCAGGCAGTGGGCAGAGAACCACTCATATTTAAAAATCAACTTCCGTGTTGTTGGTTCTTCTTTTGCATATTAGATTACAGGATATTTTGAAGACAGA
>PVIY010048744.1:0-17128 GCA_004026745.1 Myrmecophaga tridactyla
GCCTTCCACGTAAGAAAGAACCTCAGTGGAAAGTTAGCTGCCTTTCCTCTGAAGAACCAACAAAATAAATCCCCTTTTATTAAAAGCCAATCCATCTCTGGTGTGTTGCATTCTGGCAGCTAGCAAACTAGAACAGTGATGTTTTCAAATAATCCACTCTATAATCATCAGAAGGTAGCTTCTTGACAAGACTTCAGTATGAGTTGGAGAGCAGTCTCAACCTCAGGTCTCAATATCTAGTCAGTACACCTCCCTGACATGAGAAGACGTGGATTTTGTCTCTGAGACTCATATGTGAAAACGCCCACTCAAGGACTAGGTCATGAAACCTCAGAGAAGATTCATTTCAGAATCATGCCCTGCTTACTATACATGCCTCAGATTGGCTATGACAGAGATGAGGATTGGGTTACGGTTTTGAAAGAGATTAGAATAAAAAGAAAAGAGAAAGGGTATACTGAGAAAGAGTTGGATTTTCTCATCATTTAAATCTATCTACAGTCCTTCTATATAGTCTCGAGTTTAATTAAAAATCCTTTTTTTAAAATTACATTTCCATGATGTAACATTTTTCCAATTATGCTCCAAATAGCATCATCCATGCCTTTTAATATTCCTGTTCACACTTAATGTCATAGGACTCATGTTCCCAGTGTAGAGCTATTTTGAAGCATTGATTTAAGAGCTGGGTAGGACAAGTGGATGGATGACGTTGGAAAGGTAGATTGTAGAATTTGCCTTTCATATACAGTGTCTGAAACATTTCCATTTATGAAATTCTTGCATATTCGTCTTTCAAAAAACATCAATTTTTCAAAACCACAGATTCAGGAATCATTGGCCAAATTTTGGAAGTGGTGTTAGTATTAGAAAATAAGTCCACATGTTAAAGCTGCTGATCAAAAGCAAATCTCCCTTTTACAAGTTAGAAATATTGAAGTGTTGAGAACAAATGGGCAGAGCCTTGAATATTAAGAAACAGCTGGCCCATGAAGTGGATATTTCTAGTTGTGTTGTTTTCCATTAACATATTTCCATATGTCTAAGGTTCAGCTGATTTTATTTTCAGAAGATAAAAGGTGCCAAATCATCCACCACACTGGCACCTTTAATGAGCCAAGGTTATTTTACCTCTTAGCTTACATGTGAAAATCAATAGATAAGCTCACCCTTTAGCTCTCAGTCAAGTCTGGACACATTGGGAGTGGGAATACAAAGTTTATTTGTGGGCCTATCATATAGAATAAAGATCCTGTAGTGGTTATTTTCTGTCACCTTTGCTTGACCTGAAAATTTTTAATAGGATCTAAAATATCTCATGCTTGACCTTCTACTTGTCAAATAGCAATCAAGATTCTGTGGTTAAAACTGACTTTAAAGCAGAATAATAACACATTTGCTAAGCAATATTGAATTAAATGCAGATTAATCAGTAGTTTCTAGTGCAATAGTAGTTAGACTGTGCAAATATAAGGTTAAAATAGGGAGAACCAGCATAATGCTTAGGAAGGAATACTGAGTCTCTTTTTACCTTTCATATGAAAGAAACTTGAATCTTTGAAATTTGGTTACCTTGGAACATGCATTTTAAAAAAATGAGTATGTAAAGTATGTTAACAAATTTAATGCAACATATACCTAGTAAATTATAAACTATTTTATGCTCCCAAGTGGTTATTGATTGCATTGATAGAGTACCTAAGAGAAGTATTCATTAGAAACAAATAATCTAATCAGCAGCAAATATCAGTATTTTTAAAATTAAATTTGGATAATTCATATTATGCCTTATTGCGTAGAATGACAAACGTAGAGATTTTAAATGATTAAATCTTTTATATTTTAATGTTCAAACATTATCTAAATAACATATGAAGTACAAGCTTTTGCTTTTCAGATGCTCATCAGCTTTAATCTTTGAATCTTACAAAAGTTAAATAATTTTTGATATTTGAATTGCTTATTTTATTGAAGGTTATGTTTAGCTATAGGTTGAATAGAAATCGTGTATCCCAACTGCATGAAGTTTTGAACCTGCTTACAAAGACATGTAAAAGTGCACCCTGCTAGGAACTCTACTGTTCATGCTGAGGTTTAAACACTAGAATTGGGTTCCCAGTGGATTTTCACTTTCACAGCACTTAATGCAGCTTTAGGTTTCCCAGGGGCAATCTGAACTGGCCACTGAATATTCTTTTTAAGGGGAGTTAACAATGCCTTAGTTCCACCTCTCTTGAAATACAGGATTCATGCTTTTCTCTCTTAAAATTTAGTGTTCCTAGAGGCAGTCGGGAACATAGAGAATGAGACTGTATTTATCCATCCCAAGCTAGGTACAATGTAGGTGAGGGCAATCCAGTGTCCCCTGCAGTGCATTGTCAAACCTTTTTAACCCTCTGCTGCAAGGATAACCACTTCGGAGTGGGGTTACATTTGAAGCTCCAACTATTAAAACCTGAGATCTTTACATTGGTGCAGGTTTTTTATTATAAAACATTCAATGTGCTTTTGAAGATGTGCACGTCAGTACTAGAGGTTATATTGTGAACCCTGGATTTACTAATGTGCAAATAATTCTAGGATTAGAACCCAGACCTTAAATCCTTTCTTTTTTGAAAGTCTTATGATTTTGTTTTTGAGCTACAAGAGTTACAAAGCAAACCAATTCAAGTTGAAGACATAAAGTACACATGTAAATGATGCTAGAAATATAGTTGTCAGAGAATATAGAAAAGTATACATAGGATCTAAAATATCCCATACTATAATAGTCACACACACACACACACACATACATATATCTTGCAGATGAAGTTGTGGTAGCTTTGTGCTTTGGTAATTTAGAAGTAGAAACCCCACTTAGACTGCTTTAGTCAAGATAAGTTAGGTTCTACTGCAGTAACAAGCAGATCCAGAATCTTAATGAATTTGCACAAAACATCGTTTATTTCTCCCTCAAAGGAGTCCTGGTAGTCCTTCAGCATCTATCTTCTATTTTTAGTGATCCAAGTTCCCCACACTCTCAATGCAAAGTTTTTTTCCTGTATCTCCATCAGGGAAAGAGATGTCTTGGGGTTTCACATGGGTGACTAAATGTGAAAGCACCTGCATGGAAATGATGTATCACTTTCACTCAAGTTTCATTCATCCAAGAATATCAGGGATATGGGGAAGTCCAAAGACAAACCCCAATCTTCTGCTACAAAATTAAGGAAGAGACCTAGAAATACAAGTAAGAAACATAGATGTCTTCCACAAGAGATTATGGAATTGTAGGTGGGTAATCTATTAACTACTCGATTATCTGAAACATGGATTGCTTACTGAACTGATTTTGAATAAAGGAGATTTTCTAAAATTGTTCTCCATGAGTTTCCCATAAAAATCAATGTCATTATTTTTATAAAAACCATGTAAATGTGCATATTTATAAAGTGCTGTATTTCATTAAATATTCAAATGGCATTTCAATATTTAAACAAAATCCATAAACTAATTTCATTATTGTCAAAGGCAGAATATTATATTATATAAAAAGTGTTCAATAAGATTGATTTGTGTTCTCTGTAAAATGTATTCTCCACTGACCACTTGCCAGGTTGGGTTACAAGAGCCTTTCAAACCACAAACTGTGCTGTGGTCTTTACAAAGCAATGCCTGGAATGCTCACACTAAGCTTTGAAACACTACAAAATATCAATGGCCAGTTCACAGCCAATACCTACCCAGGCAGAGGCACTTTGCTGACGATCGTTTGAAGTAGCTATTAGTGTAAATCAAAGGTTTAGTGTGCCTTTATTTTTTTTTCCTTTGCTCTTCTAGAATATTCATAAACAAATTGTATACCTCTGCATCCACTGAAAAAAAAATACCACCACCTGATAAACCTTTTGCTGCCATAATTTAACACCCACCCCCCACCTTTTAAATAAACTCCATCGATACTATTCATTATTAATGAAAGGTAGGATGATTCCTGGATGAAGTTTTAGTCCAGGCAGTGAATCGATACTTCTGACCATGTCTGTTTCATTATTGACAATGTCTACCCACATTTACTCCTATAATTAAGTTATAGTTCAACTTCTAACTTTTCTCAAGTGTTTGAAATGGCTATATGGTGTTCTTAATTTCAGCTGCTGTTTCATCTTTCTCAGTAGGTGCCTATTTTATTGTTAAAGGTCATACTCATTTGTCTGCTCCAACAAAGGCAGCCCTTAAAGTTGGCTGTGGTTTTGACAGACAGTGGTCCCTATAAGTGATGGCCTTAAGGACAGAGCTGGCACTGGGAGACAGTCACCACAGCAAGGGGAATAACAGATAACAAATCATGCCACTATTTTTCCTCCTGGCGTGATTGACGACAGCACAGCGGGTGTAACTTTTCAATGTCCTCAGATTAAAAACCCCTCAAACAAATGAGTTCTGAAATACTGTCTGGAGGCACTAAAGGGAGCTGTTGGACTCAAAAATACTTAAAAAAATATATAGGTTTTCTTCCCCCCTCAATTGTACAATGTAAGGCCACTCGATGCAATTATCTAATTTTCAGTGGTAATTTCAAGTTGTTACAAAGCTCAGCTATAAATTTGAGAGGACGTTGCATCACATATGTAAACCTGTTCAGAGCGTGGTAGGCAGTGCTTTGCAATGCATATCAAATAGTATTCTAAAGAAGAAATATAGTGTCTGTTAAAATTTATTACAGATTATTTTTAAAAGTACTGTTTGCATTTATTCTACATTTATAATTATAATTACTATATACAGTTAGGTAAATATGACATGCAATAGTTATAAATGTATGATGTATATGAAATAGTTAGATATATATATATATATTATTAATGTATGTAAACCTTGGGGAAAAGGATAACGTATGCTTAGAAGTTTTAGACATTGTAATGGTTTATGACTGCGCAGCTTGCTGTAAACAGTAATCCTGGATCTATTTCCCAAGAAGCTTGATTCTGCAGGTCAGAGCTGGGGTTTAGAATCTGTATTAAAATGAGTGTTGGGTGATCTAGATATAACTGGATCTCCTATAATCTGGTAACCAGGCTAGTCACTTTCGATGTTGGATTAGTCCCCACAGACCACGTTGTTTTATACAGACAGACGAGCTTTGGAGACAGGTATACAATGAATAGAATCTGGTAACTGAGTCTTACTAATTGTGTGGTCTTGGGAAAGTTACTTAACCTCTCAGTTTTATGAACAACTACGTGGGGTCATATCTTGAAGGGTTATTTCGAAATTAGTGTAGCTGCTAAATAAATGCAAGTAGCTTTTACTTGCTAAAATAGTGCAACTGAAATGCTTAAAATAATACTACCAGGAGCTTGAATTAAAAAGGACTTTTCGAGAAGATTAATGAACTCTACCAGCTCTCCCTACCTCATAGCCTCAGGGCTTTGGGCTATTCCATGGCACGTTAATAGCTAATTAGGAACATGGAAGGGGCCACCAATCCTCAGTAACAAAGGTAGATGCTAAGATGATTCCTGACACTTAACCTAAGACCTCAGCTAAGTTCAGTTGTTCAGATATTAGTCACTTCCCAAATCTTGTACTTTCTTTTGGTTTAGAATGAATTTTTGGTAACCACTCATTCAACACACTTACTGGAGTCCCTACCATACACCAAGGCCCAGAATTTCTTCCTTAGAGGATGAGATGAATTATACTTTCCAAGAACTGGAAGTCATTCTAGGTCAAGAGAAGATTTGTGTTCTGGTTTGAAAGGATATATGTCTCCTAGAAAAGCCATGTTTTAATCAAAATCCCATTTCATAAAGGCAGAATAATCCCTATTCCATACTGTATGTTTGAAACTGTAATCAGATCATCTCCCTGGAGATGTGATTTAATCAAGAGTGGTTGTTAAACTGGATTAGGTGACGACATGTCTCCACCCATTTGGCTGGGTCATGATAAATTTCTGGAGTCCTATAAAAGAGGAAACATTTTGGAGAATAGGAGATTCAGAGAGAGCAGAGCAGAACAAGATAGCCACAAGAAGCAGAGCCCACCAGCCAGTGAATTTTGGAGATAAAGAAGGAAAACACCTCCTGGGGAGCTTCATGAAACCAGAAGCCGGGAGAGAAAGCTAGCACATGACACCATGTTCGCCATGTGCCCTTCCAGATGAGAGGGGAGGCTTGTCTGTGTTCACCATGTGCCTTCTCACTTGAGAGAGAAACCCTGAACTTCACTAGCCTTCTTGAACCAAAGTATCTTTCCCTTGATGCCTTAGACTGGACGTTTCTATAAACTTGTTTTAATTGGTACATTTTCTCAGCCTTGGAACTGTAAACTAGCAACTGATTAAATTCCTGTTTTTAAAAGTCATTCTGTTTTTGCTATATTGCATTCTGGCAGCTAGCAAACAAGAACAAGTTGTTTTCCTCATCTCACATTTCTTACTTTTCTGTAAAGTGGACCAGGATAACCTGATATCTGGTAGTGCCTCTATTTCCTCATCTATAAACTGACAATAATAATAAGCCTACCTACTGTAATAAAAATTAAATGAGTTAATATATGTAACACATTTAGAACAGTGCCTGTGATATAAGAAGGGACCTGCCCAAGGTCAACTGCTGGGAAATGTCAGTTCAGGGTTTGACCCAGTCCACCAAGCTCTGAAGTTGAGGCATTTGAAGCATTACTCTTGCTGAGATGGTTTCTAACTCCTGTGCTCTTACTCAACAGTATACAATAATTTAGCAGGGAGAGCAAGTGGAAAAACGTTCTAAGTTATATAAGGAAATGCGTACAATTATGAGATATTTAAAAATAAAATGAAAAACTAATATTTAAAAAATCGTATTTGTTTTTTGAACAGAGAATGCATGCAAGCAGTAACTAATTTTAAACGATGCATAGAAGTGTATACAAAAAATGTGTATACAGAGAACTTTACGTTGACTGATGTTTTGTTTCCCATATTTTCTGAATTAATGCAAATATTATTACCAGATTTTTGAGTCCCATCAGGAGATGTTGTATATATGTGTATAGAAGTTATCCTACTAATTAAATGATAGCAAATTTTACTCACTCTTTTGCTCTACCCCCTACACTTGACTCTCTCTATTTATTGATGTTAACAGATTTTTTTAAATGTAGAAGAATATAAAGTAAAAAGTGAAAGTCTCCCTCTCAGTCTTCTAAAGGTAACTACAGTTAAAAATTAAATGATTTTTTTAAAATTGTTTTTTTAAGAAAAAATTGAGGCCATGTGCTGTCCTAATTCTGTACAGTGCTTATATTTTTACGTATTGACATTTTCTTAAAGCAGTATATTGACATATTTCTTAAAGAATGGATGCATCGCATTCTTCTTTAATGACTATTTAGAATTCCAGTGTATGGTAGAAATCATGTATCCTTTTATCTATGGGTGAATATTGAAGTTGTTTCTAATATTATTTTAACTATTTCATATAATATTTCATTAAACTTATGTGTACATATATTTTATATTTTCATGCTGGTGTTTTGTAAGAAGGATTTCTGGAAATGAGATTGCTATGTCATAGCATATGTGGGATTATTAATTTTGGTTGTTAGGTCATGTTTCCTTCCAAAAAATGGTACCAATTTGCAGTGCCACCAATATTGTAGGAGAGTGTGTTTTACCCTTGGACATCGGGCATTATTAATCTTATAAGTACACACTTCGTTTTAAGAACATATTATAATCAATGATGTCATTGATTAAATGAAAATATGGTAGCATTTTTAATCTATCCACGGTGCATAAAATCATGATTGAACCTTGTAATTGAAAGCACCTTGTTGCAATGGAAAACAATGTTTTCCAATATAACGGGTGGTTAAAAATCAGGTCTTATTGGTGTTTATGTTTTATTTCATTTGTTCCTACTGAGGTCATGCATTTTCCATATGCATATTGTCTAGACCAGTTTTTCATTTGTAGATTGTTTATGCCTTGAATTATTTTTGAAATGTAAGGAAATTACACAAAGAATACACAACAGTTTAGAGGCACTGAATATTGGGCAATCCTTAGAAAACCTGGAACATCAAACACCTGTCTGCTCCCACATGAAAGATTATGAACATCTTTACAGTGCCTATTTTGTTCAGTATATGGACTTCCAAAATTTTTGTTTCTTAATCGACAGTGACACATTTTTCAGGAAATAATTGGCACTCTTCTCTTTCATGATGGAGACGATATTTGTATCCTAGAGAATAGCACTTTTCTCTCAGAGTTAGAGTAGACCATAAAGCAACGGTGTTTACTTGCCTTTTTCCAGTATTGTAAAAATACACAGCTCCTGGCAGAGAGAGGCCTCACTCCGGAATCTGACATCCCAATTGTGATCTGACTTTCTAGCTGTGATACTGCATATTTGACTATGTTGTCTCCTGCCTGCTTCAAATCAACATGCTTCTCGCTGTTTATATTCCACTACATTTAGAGCAGTGGCTCTCAATTTACATTGATTTTGTCACCCCTCCCCCCAGCAGGGCATTTGGCAATGTTTGGAGACATTTTTGATCATCCTGGATGGAAGATTTGGTGACTCCTGGCATCTAGAGGGCAGAGGTCTGGGATGCTGCTATATACTCTTCAATGCTCAGGACAACCCCTGCAACAAAGAACCATTCAATACAAAGTGTCAATAGTGCCACAGCTGAGAAGCCTTGCTTAGACGAAGTTTTGAAATGGCTTCTACCTGAAAAATCATGGTCCTTTGGAATCCTAGTGTGATCGGTTGGAGTTTCTCAACACCTACCGCCCCCACCCCCACCATACACACCGAACACCTGGGTGACGGGAAGTTTGTATTAACTTTAGTTCAGATCTATTAGCTATAGTTTGTTAACAATGGTTTCCTGTAGGATTGACTGGGGAGGGTGTGAACAATGATGGCATAACTGTAATATGAAAAGAGCTCCCAGGTGATTTTGATAATATCCCCTCCTCTGACGACTGAGTCCACTAACATTTAGAACATCTGAAGAGAGTGATTGCCGAAGTACTTTGATATCCATCCCTCCCACCATCTCTGTTTCCCCCTCTGAATGGCTCACTACTTGTTTTGTTTTGCCCATGGTTGCTTTTGAAAGGTAGAAAATGTTTTTAAGTTAAAATTTTCTCTTTAAAACATAACGTCTTTTATGTAGTATAGGCAATTTGGCCAGAATAGGAGGTAAATGTTGATATATGAATTAATGTTATGGTATTATTTCAAGAACGTGGACAAATAATTCTTTCCCCTTCAAACACAGATACACTCAGAAAGTGGTATTAAGCACTTTTATTAAACATACTTTGAGATCCCTAATCTATGGTTACATGGAATAAACCATACCTTTTAATTTCTAAAATGCGGGTCTTTGTTCATTTAGCATTAGCATGAGTATTCGTTCCTATAATTCTTCTCTGAACCACCCAAAACCCCACTCCAAAGGAGTAAACGGCTGCAGCCCACCCTACATCCGACGGGCGTTCCGGGATGCCCTTGAGCAGAGACAGCTGCGCCTCGCAGGCAGCAGCGTTCCCCACGCCGGCGGAACTCTGCAGCTACCGCAGCCCAGCTGCCCTGTTCTCTGGAGTCTGACAGCATTTATTTTCTTGCCTTCAGTGTAGCAGGAAAGGTAGGGCTGATGGTGCTGGGAAGGAAAATCAGGGTGGGGCTGGGGGGCTCGAAGATCTCGGTACTCGTTTTCCCTAATCTCTGCTACTCATGGTAGCCTTTTTTTCTGCTCCCACAACCATATAGCGCTGTATTTGGTTACCCAGCTGCTACTCTCAGGGTTCGTTCTTATCTATTTAAATGTAGTGGATGCAGAGGCCTTGAACTCATTTAGAAATAATCGTTCTAAAAAAACATTGAAAGCATTGAAAAATGTCCTACTTCTCCAGCATAATATGTGAATTTGCTAATCGTTGTATTCACATGGATTTCCCCCTTGTATCTGATCACTGAAAGAATAATAAAAATAACATTGGATGAAAACTTGGTTTTAAAAAGTCAAAGATCTCTGGCAATATATTGCAATGAAGACTGAAATATTTTGCAAAAGTTTCTTCTAAGAAGTGAAGCAGTATCTCAGTGTGTCTTTTCAAACATGACATGCCCACCATGGTGTAACTTGAGTCCATCACAGAACAAGTGAGTAGTGATTTCCATTGAGCAAGGAGGGAAAATGCAGGTCCTAAAATGCTGCACTGTCCACTTTGCTTCTTCCCCACTTTCCATAATCAGTAACAATCAGTAAAGATCTCTTGTGTTCTTTTCCTTGCATTTATTTTAAATATAGATAAGTTTAATAATATTTTACATTCATATTGTTCAGAGGAATTGAAATACTCTTCTAACTTAAGACATTTGTTTTTATTTATTCTCAAGCATGCCATCTGGTAGACATGAAAACAACAACAACAACATATGGATGGATTTTTTTTGTTTATCTAGATATTTTGGAATCAATATGTTCTGAGACATGTTGCAATCTACATGATGTTTTGATTGTCAGTGCTTACATTTGTGTCTCTGGATTAGCTTGCAAGGGATAAAAGGCAAAATTTTCAATATGAAGAAGGTAGTATATGTAGTAATTGTAAAAGATAAGTAGTATAAAGTAAATTTCCATATTGTAGAAATAAAACAGTGTTAGAATAACTAGAAATGTTGAATTGTTTGTTTCTAATAGCATAGAAAAAGGGGTCTTTTGTAAATTATCCCTGAAGTTAATGTAAAATCTCCAAGTTCCTTTTGAATCGCTAAAAAAAAAAAAAAGAATAAATTGCACCTTGTATCTTGTATAGTATAGCATCACATGAATACTTTATAACATTCTAATTCTTTGAAAATTGGTAATCTAGGTATGGTATAAAAATTGACCCTCAATTATTACATTGAACCACACAAAATTGCCATTTTTTTATGTAAAAAAGATTGAAAATTAGCTACTTCATGTGGATCAACCTAATTCAATTAATAATGACATTCCACCTTATTAAGGAAATGGCTTTATATTTTATTACTGTAAGATGCTTATTATGTGCTAGGGTCATACTTATTATTCTAAAGGACTGTATATGACTTCTTATTTACTATAATTGTTAGCACTGGGTCCACATATCTTCTACCTTAATACACGTGAGGTATTTGAGGTAGAATCTTAAATGTTCACAGAGAAATGAGAATATGAAAACACTTAGCCTACACAGATAAATGTATAAGTAAAACTAGTTTGAGATCTGAGTGTAGCCAACATGCAAGTAGGTTAAAATCTTATTTAATTTTGTCCCAATGTTTGTGCAACTATACACACGCATTATTATTACTTAATTTTAAGAGGCAAGGGTGGGACCTTAACTTGTTGAATTTCAGCACACAGGTATTCTCATTTATTTTTTCTCCTGACTTAAAACATTAAAAATTCAGTTTTGAATCCATGTGTAAACATATACCCAGTTGACTCAGCTCAGTTCAACAAATATTTTTTAAGCATGTACTGATTTCCAAGCAATGTTCTAGGTGCCATTGTTACACAAATAAATAAGACGCACTAATAACTTTAGGGAATGTATAGTTTCATAGGAGAGACAGACACACAAACAAGCATAAATATAAGATGATAAGCAGTGCAGCTTCGTTATTAAGAGCACAGACTTTGTCTCAAGAGTGTTTGAGTTTGAATACCAGTTCTGCATCTTACAAACTGTGGTGACTTTGGGCAAGTTGCCTAAACATTCTGTGCCTTGGTTTTATCATCTGCACAGTGGAGCCATGATTCTATCTATACTTTGGGGTTGTTTTGGGGATCCAGTAGGCTAAAATAGGTAGAACACTTAGTGAGTGGCACAATGCAGTCATTTATTAGCTGTAACTATGATGATATGATGATTATGATGATGATAGTATAGGAATAGAAGATATTTGCTTTTTGCCTAAAACTTAAGTATTTCTGTAGGAGATCTCGTATTTCTGGTCCCATAGATTTTTGCTGGAAAACTATAGGACTTTTAGTCAAACTCTTCTAGATGCAAGTCTTTAGCACATCACTTCCTAGCTACATTGAGAGTCACAATTTTCTTATCTGCGGGAATAGGGATAACACTAAAACATTTTCATGGTTGACATGAGAATTTAATGAGATAATGTTTGCAAAGGCAGTCAATAAATAGTAGCTATTAATATTTCTTAGAAGAAAAGCCAATTCACTCAATAATATCCCCAAAGTAATATTATGTGCCATAAAAATTGTATAGTTACACAACTAAAATAATTATAACCTATTTAAAAATATAATAGAATTCAGAAGTTGGATAAGTCTAAATTACAGAAAATCTCATTTTCAGTGTGGTTGCTACCAAATTCCCTTTAAAAAAAAATCCTTTTAGAAATAGCTTTTTTCTTATTTGCATAGTTCCATATAAAAATTCTTACAAACGTGAGAGATTATTTTATTTTTGCATCATGGAATGGAAACTGTCCACACAAATTTGTAATATGATAGAGTTTATGCTAATTTTGCCATAAGTTTTCATGGATATATTGGAGGCTTGTTAATAATTTAAAAATTTTACTTCTTCAAGTTACAAATAAGTATTACAGTAAATACTTTCCAATCTTTATCTGACATGACATCTTACCAATACAGGCATCACAAAATAAATAATTTATGAAAAAATATTTATTTAAAGAGCTGTAATTTACCTTGCATTTACCATATGCCATTCATCCAAGTAGCAATATAAAATATTCATTAGAGAAACTCATTAAAACAAACTTCTATACAATGAGGTGACGGGCCAACAAAAAACATCAATCATAGCAGGGTTTTAAGTTTTTATTAGTGCATATGTGCACACTAATATTTCAAAGTAGAAAATTATGAATATTTTGCTCTGGCTCTGGAATGACCATGCTGCTACAAAGACAAATTTGATAAGAACATAACAAAGACAGGAACTGGTTTTTCTTCATTTGTTTTCATTTTAGTCAAGAAATCAGTGACAGTTCACTGAGATTTATTTTATTAATGATGAATCAACCTGATGTTATAATTAATGGGAAATCTATAGCTAATCTTAGAGGAAAAATAACGAGGCATCTAATGATGTTTAAGCTTAGGATGGCTGAACTCTATGCTGCTGTCTCTTGACTGCGTCTCAGGCAGAGAAATCACTGCGAACTTCAGTAACACCCTAATGCACTTTGAGACACATGAGAGATGCTGTTCTCATTCAAGCCTGAGGAGTAGTGCTTACAAAACATTAGGGTTGTTGGATGTAAAGGAAACAAACAAACAAACAAGATTCACTCATACTAAGTAGCTGGGTAATTATTACATGGCCAGCTTTAAATCTAACAGAACAAAACCCAAACATGACTTTACAATTCCAACACAACCGCTAAATATGAGCAGTGTCCAAATTCAAGAAAAAGTAACAGGCTCAAATCAATACATTTATGAGATTCACATAAGCAGCACTGTACTTCACTAGATCTCCCCATTTAAATGAATTTACCAGTTCATTCAAAGTTCTGTTAAATCTCTGCTTCACGTTCACTGCCTTTCTATTACACTGTTGATCTGTGATTAAATGTTCTAATAAAATTAACTGGCTTAGCTACAAACAGAACATCTGGAGCTATGTTTAATTTCATGTCAAACATGTACAGGAAACACCTGTCTAGGTGAAGTAATTTTTTTTTAAATGACATTAATCCATCTGTTTTGGAAAATGGTGTCATGGTTGTCACATTAAAAGGTAATATCAACAAACACAGAAACCCTAAATTGCTTTGGAGCATAAGTCTTCTAAAATTAACAAAAAATTGCTTATCCAAATGTTATTGTGTCAGTTTTATTTTGTGCTGAATAATAAGAGCCCTTCTTCTTTAACTCAGCAACTTTCAATTCCTGCCCTGTAAAACTACCAGATGTTAAGTTAATCTCTGTATTTAAAAGATTAAAATCACTGCTGTGATTCTTTATCTAAATATCTGTGCCAAAAATCAAACTAACACCATCCACTGTTTACATGTATTTTTAAGGATACACAAATATGCATAAGTAACTTTTTATGGTTTCAATGAACTAATATTTTACAAATAAAATATTCCCAACTGTATGTGTGTGTGTGTGTGTATATATATATATATATATATATATATAAAATTAGCAGTCAGTTGTGATATAAAGACATAACCATACAATGTAAGTCTGATGGGGGAATTGGCTGAGTATTATTTACAATGGCACCATACTTTTTCCCTTTAATTCTGTTTCAGTCTTTTTCACTTACTGGACTCCAAAAAAAATGCTTTTTCTCAACCTTACCTCCCATTTTTATTTCTTTGCAGAAGAGGCATGGGCTGCCATGACAGTAGTTTTTTTTTTCCACACACCTTTTAATGACAATTTAGTGATTTACTTATTTTGTGAAAATTATGCTATTTTCTCAGCTTAAGAAATGAAATAGCTAAAGAATGAAAAAGTGAGTAAATTGACCAGGGTGAACTGACATATGTCGCTAACTTCTGTAATAGAGAGGCATCATAGCAGAGAGTTAGAGGTTTGGGGCTACAATTTTATTTGAATTGTAACAGAATTTGTTAGAAAGTGTTGAAAAGGTGGGATTGAAGACAAATCTTATTCTTGAGTGATTATATAAATTGGGACACACTGGGGTTAAATACGTAGGGAGGGAGGGTATTTGCACAGTAGAGAAAGACAATACAATTAAAGTGTGTCTGCTGTCAGGCGATAACTATTGAGGGTAAACTCTTGTATGGGTCATCTGTGCCGCTGAGTATCATGAAAGTCTTAGAGTCCTGAGTTCCACTGCCACACATGCACGCTCATTCAGGGGTTGGGAGGAAGTTGGGGCAGAGATGGTCTTAAATCTTTTCACATCTCTGCCCCGTGTTTCCATTAGAGCCATGCGTGTTTTCTCACCCTCTCTGTATTTCTTTGCTTGTTTGTTTATATTTAAATTGGATTTCTATAAGGAGTGTTTGTAGTAAGTGGTGTTTTGCTACTAATTTTTAACTATTGGTTTACCTAAATATTTCTTTTTAATTGGGTATATAGGTTGTTTTCAATTCTCAATTGCAACAACTCAAACTATAAAATATAATGCTTTTACTGATTACTTACTGATTTCGTGATGAAAGAAAACCTTTACTGAGTTTGAAATTAATGCCACCTAAGATAACCTTTATATCTATTGGGATATAAGGAAATCAATTTTTAAAAATTCCAATTTTTTACTTAGATGAGAGGTTGCACAGTTCTGTAAAGTGCCAGACAGTAAATATTTTAAGCTTTGAGGGCTATATGGTCTCTGTCACAGTATTCAACTTGACTATTATTAACAAGAAAGCAAATGTAGACTAACGTCACAAATGGGCATGGCTATTGTCTTAGTTTGCTAGGGATACAATGATAAATATCTCACAATGGGTACAAAATGAATTTATTATCTCATGGTTTTGGAGGCTAGAAGTCCAAATTCAAGATGTTGGCAAGGCCAAGCTTTCTCCAGAGTCTGAAACCTTCTGGTGATGGCAATCCTCTGTCACATGATAAGCTCTCTCTCTTTCTCTGGCCTTTACATTTTCTAGTGTCTACTGATTGTGTCCAAATTTCCAGACATATGGATTAAAGCCCACTCTGATTCAATTTGGCCATACCTCAATTAATAATATCTTCAAAGGTTCTATTAGTAAATGGGTTCACACCCACGAGAATGTGTATTAAGACTCGATAATGTCTTCTGTGGGATGCATGATTCAATTCCCAAAAGCTGTGATCCAATAAAACTTTATTTACAAAAACAGGTGGCAGACTGGATTTGGCTGGGAGGCCATAGTTGCCAATTCTTAAATTAGACTATGGATACCTGCAGTCATTTTGTGGATAAAAACATATGGAAGCATTTCACTGTTTTCTTCCCTAGAGGCACAGGATATTATTTTTTTTTACTGCTAAAATATTACATCATAATTTTATACCTAAACCAAGTTGGGCATCTTGCAAGTTATTTTGATATTCTAAATAAGCTATATCTAAAATAAGTGAGGTTTTGGTAAGATGAAATGTTGGAGTTATGAAAAAACGAATAAATATAAAAATACCATAAATGACTGGATGATAAAATAAGAAACTTATGGAAAACATAAATCTGTGCAGAAATAAATAAATAGAATAGGAGATCAGCAAGTTTTCAAGCATTGCAAAATATCTTGCTGGTTGCAAAAGCAAAAAACTGATAATAATAACTAATGAATTTACTTCAATCATTATTTTGAATTCTAAGAAGAGGTAAATACTTTAGGAGCAAAAATGAATTTCATGTAGCAAATTATTATGGATGCATGAAGAATGATAGCAAATCCTAATTCTCTTGGTCTCGTTTTTCTTATCTGTCAAAGGTGATGATAGCCTTGGTGGGTGCATTATGTTTCTTCTATTTCCAAATTTCCATAAGTCACCTATGTGTTATGAATACGAGAAGAGGGAAAGTCAAAACAGAGTTTTCTAGAATAATATAGGTAAATTTACTTGGGAACTAAACTAATTGAAAATGATGTCTGAGTGCCATGATCTCTAAATTTAGAGACAATCCCTTAATGCGCTGATATGGAGCCTTTACTGTGCCAATTGTTTACTTCTCTTGCATCTCTTACTCTGCAATACGGAGAGACTGGCAACCAGTTCCAGACTACATCATGTTGTCCCTTTCCTCTGACCCCTTTTCCTCTGTAACCTCTGCTTGGAATTTCTTCCTCAGTCATGTACATACAACCAACTTATCCTATAGGCCTTATGTTCCTGTTGAAACCTTTCCTCCTCTGTAAGGTTAATATTGATTAATCTCTCTTCTCTAAATCTTTTTTACAAGTTTATTTTACATAGGAGGAAAATGAGCCCCCAAAAGGTTATATAACAAACTCAGGACCACACAGCCTGATAAATAGGAGAGCTGGCATTCAAAGCCAAGTCTGCCTGCAAAGCTTATTGCTATTACCACTTTCTTGTGAGGGACACTGTATGCCAAGAAAGTTAGGTAGGAAAAAAGTCAGAGTAATGGAGATCATGACTTCTTTTCTAATTATAAAAAAAAAAA
>PVIY010048745.1:0-17131 GCA_004026745.1 Myrmecophaga tridactyla
GGTCAGCAATCCAATAGACCAAGCTTGAGCCATAGAGCTATCCTGGAATATTAAGGAAGTATTGCTTAAACATTTCTCACAAACTAGTCAGTTAATAAAAGTGAATCATATGTATTTTATCCAATTAATTAAGCACATTATTAGTAAAAGCAACCGACAGTTAAATTGACAATAGCTAAAATTGACAATAGATTATGGTGAAATCTCATATAAATGAAAAACTGAAACTCATATTTTGTTGGTAGCATTAAAAATTGCAACTATTGATTGAGAAAGAAACTGACTGAGTAACTATAAAAGACACATAGCCAAATCTGGCAGTTTTACCTGACATTGAAACAATTTAATTATCTAAACTTGTCAAAAGAATCCATTATTCTTGATAAAATTTGAATCTTTAAAATTTGAGTTTAGAAAATTGTGTTTTTTTTAAAAAAGTGCCACAGACTGATAGTCACTGTGACAGAAGCTATGCTTTTACAGATTTTACATGCACAAATTGACCAGCACAGTAAAGTTTCATTATAAAAATGTACATATAAGTATTGCTCATTATGAGAATCATAGCTAAATATTTTGTATAGAAAATTGGTCATAACATTGAAATAGCTTAATGGAGTTAGCTTGAGAAAACACTTTTTTGATGAAAATACATCAATATTATATATATAATTCTGATTATAATGTTTATTCATAAAAAGGAGTCAAAGCAGTGGGATCAAAGTGTTAAAGTAAAAATGACAGGACCTAGGTGTCCTATGTCTTTTGTTCCTCTCACATATAAATGAAATTAAATAAAATAAAGCAGAACTATATTAAGCATGCTGTTTAATTTCCCCATTTCAATTTCCCCATTTCAATTCCACTGTATGTATATACCACATTTTGTTAATCCACTCTTCTGTTGCTGGGCATTTGGTTTGTTTCCATCTTTTGGCGATTGTGAATAACGCTGCTATGAACATCGGTGTGAATATGTCTGTCTGTGTCATTGCTTTCAGCTCTTCTGGGTATATACCTAGTATTAGTATTGCGGGGTCATAGGGCAACTCGATATTTAGTTTCCTAAGGTACCACCAAACAGTCTTCCATAGTGGCTGCACCATTATACATTCCCACCAGCACTGCGTAAGTGTCCCAATTTCTCTATATCTTTTAATTGGTAAGTTTAATCCTTTAACATTCAAAGTTATTACTAAAAAGGCATTTCTTGATTCTACCATCTTATCTTTTTTACTTTATTTGTCAGATCTATATATTCTTTTCCCTATTTCTCTTTTTATTCTTTAAGTTACCCTTATTGGTACTCTTCAGTTCTTTGCCTTCCTCCAGACCTCCCTCTCCTGTCTGTTTTTTTCAACTGGCAGAACTTCCTTTAGTGTTTCTTGTAGGGCTAGTCTCTTGTTGACAAATTCTTTCAGGATTTGTTTGTCTGCAAAAATTTTAATCTCTCCTTCAGTTTTAAAGGACAATTTGGCTGGGTACAGAATTCTTGGCTGGAAGTCTTTCTCTTTCAGGATCTTATATATGTCATACCATTGCCTTCTCGCCTCCATGCCATTTGAGTAGTCTGAACTCAGTCTTATGTGCTTTCCCTTGTATGTAGTAGATTGTTCTTCTCTTCCTGCCTCCAGGATTTTCTGACTCTCTTCAATATTTGACAGACTATTTAATATGTGTCTTGGGGAAGGCCTATTTGGATTTATTCTGTTTGAAGTTCATTGGGCTTCTATGACTTGTATATTTATGCCCTTTATAAAGGATGGGAGGCTTCCCCCATTATATCCTCAACTACTCTTCCTAGCTCTTTACTCCTCTCTTCTCCTTCTGGGACACCAATGATTCTTATATTTGTGCACTTTGTTTTGTCTATCATTTCCCTGAGATCCATTTGCTGTTTTGAGTGCTTGAAATCAGTTATCCTGTCCTCTATATCACTTATTCTTTCTTCTGTCTCTTCAAATCTACTGTGTCTCTAGTATGTTTTTTATTTGGTCAACAGTTTTTAATCTCTTTGATATCTGCATTTTACTATTTATTCTTTCAAATTCCTCTTTATGTTCTTCTAATGTCTTCTTGATCTCCTTTATGTCATTAGCCATCCCACTTATTTTATTAAGTAGAGTTATATGAAATCTTTGATTAGTTGTTCCAATGTGTGTGTCTCCTCTGGTATTTTAATTTGATTGTTAGGCTGGGCTGTATCTGTCTGCATCGTGATATGCTTTGTGATCTGTTGTTTTCATCGCATGTAAATATCTTCGTTGATTCACTTTGGGAGTTGATTTCCTTCAGTAGTCTAAAGCCTTATGTTTGTGGGGTGGATGTAGAGCAGGATGCCGGGTATGAGTGGGGCACAACAGTGTGATGATGCATTACAGCGCAGGTACAGGCACAGGTTGGGGATATTATGCTGGTATTTGTGAATGTGAGCACCCAGTGGTCAGGGAGAATGCAACCCCTGGGAGCACAGGCCTGGGGGGAGGGGGTGTAACCCTGATGTGCACTGGTCTAGGGCAAGGGGCCTTTTGTGCACATGCACAAAGCTATGGCAGTGATTTGGCATTATGCCTGCATGGGCTGGGGGTAGATGTGACCCAGCTGCCCAGGTCAGCGCTTTTTTAGAGCTGGAAAGCATGACCAAGGGCCGTGTGTATGCTCGCGTATAGGAGTGCCATAAACTGATGTTCCCAGAGCTGAAGGGGGTAGTTGGGGGCTGTGCACATGGCAGATCTAGGAGTGCTGTAAACTGATTCCCAGAGCTGAGGGTCATGACTGGGGGCCAAGTGCATATGTGGGTCTAGGAGTGCTGTAAAGTGATGCGCAGAGCTCACGGGTGTGGAGTGAGGCTATGTGACACTATGGGTGGGAGGAAGGGGTAGCCTGGGTATGGAGATTAGTACCTGTAGTCTTTATGTGCTGGCAACAGCCTGCAGGGAGCAGGAGGGGGAGGTAGTGCTCAGGCAGGGTGCAGGAATGGTGGGTTGGGCTTCACTTGGGGGTGGGAGTGGGTGGGGCTAGTATGTATGCAGGCGATTGGTGGGGTAGAGGCATTTTGAGCACAGGGAGTGGGGACAGGTGATGGGGTTCAGGTGCGTGGGATGTGGAGTGAGTTAGCGGTCATGGGGCTTCAGTGATGAGGGTAGCGTGCTCAAGGAACATGGCTTGGCTTACTTCCTAGTCCTCATTTCCTGTCTGTGCACTCTGTTGGCTCCAGGCTTCTGCGTTAGGCACCAGTTCTCTGCTTCTCCATTCTTCAGCTTTTGTCACCAGGGCCACCCTATATGGTGCAGAAGGCTGTCCCAGTGCAGTTGCACTCTTGAATCCTTCTCAGTCACCCTCCCCTCTCTTCTCTCCAGCTTTATTATTAATTGGGGCAAACATTTAATATCAGACATAACTCATATGGAAGCTACATATCCTCAAGTTAATGCTTTTTTGCCATTTATTTTTTAATTGATAAATCCTAATATACAAACATTCCAGCTTACAATCAGTGTCTCACAATATCATCACATAGTTGTGCGTTCATCTCCAAGATCATTTTTCAGAACATTTGCATCACTCCAGAAAAGGAAATAAAGAGAAAAAGGAAATAACTCATATATACTATACCCCTTACCCCTCCCTCTCTCAAGTTAAATTTGATTTAAAAAACACTTATTGTGTCCTTCCCACGTTCAAGTGTAGTGGGGGACTACAATATGCAAGCAAACCACACACAAAAGAAGACCTAAACTGAGAATGTATTGAGTACTATGAATAAAGGGCAGTGACTAATTATGTGTGAGAGAGTTGAGAAAATCTGTTCAGTGATGTGAAATTTTAGTGAAGAAATTGAAGGATGAGTAGAAGTTCACTATATGGAGACTAACTTGGCAGAGAGAACAGCAGAGTAACCATGAAAAAGTAACAACTTTGGGTGCATATGGGATATCTGGCAGAGTAGAGTGAGAAATCAACTGGTAAAGCAGATTTGAATCAGAATGTATATTTTGTTTTCTTGACACTGAAAGACCCTAGAAGTCATTTAAGCAGAAGAAGGACACTATAATATCTTTGTTTAGTTTAACAACTCTACTGCAGTGTTCTTACTAGAGGAAGGAGAGACAGGAAGCAGAGAGGCATGTTCGGAGCCTGTTGTTGTAAAGGGCCAGAATTATGACAGAAGAATGAGGATGACAGGATGAATGTAAATGCTTGTTGGATAAAATAGGTAAGATTTTGAAAACCAGTGAATGTAGAGTAATGGTGAAGAAAAGAAGGGTTGAAGACACTTTGAGATTTGGTTTAGACGAATGGGGTGATGATCATACATTAACTACATTATATATTGCAGAAGGTTGGACAGGAATTGAGCAGTGGAGAGTAATGTACTTGATTTTGAATCTATTGCATATGAATTGTATGCAGGTATCCAGGTAGAAGTGCTTCCTAGGCAATTGGAAAAATGTGTCTGTGGATCAGCAGATACTTTGAAAGATGATGATTTGGAAAACAAAGCGCATATAATGGAGTTGAACTTGAAGGAGTGTGTAAAACATCCCAGGGGAACAAAGTATAAAGATAAAGGAAAAAGAATCAGGATGGAATATTAAACTTTAGCAAACAGCTAAATTGGAGTCAGAACGATAAGAGGAGAAGCAGAAGAAAAGTGTGGCTGATGCTAGGGGAGGAAGAAATTTGAGAAGGAAGAGCTTGGCAGATGTCATAAATAGGTCATGTAGAAGTACGTTTGGTTTGGCAATTAAAAATTACTCGTGACCTTATCAAGATAAGTTTCTGGTGATATTCAGTATTAGTGGTTTCTGGTGATATTCAATAGCAGTTGTCTGGTCATATTCAATTATCAAGATGAGTTTTTGGTGATATTCAGTATCAGTAGTTTGATAGAAACAGTAAGTCAAGATTATTCATTCAAGAAAGTTGTGCAAGGAATAAAAAAGATAAGGCAATAAATTCAGGAGCAGATTTTTTTTTTAAGGTGGAGGAAATTGGAATATGTTTAATATTTATAGGCTGAGAGGGAGACACTTGTGAAGAGCAAGTCATTGAAGTGGCAAATGGAAAGAAGAAATAATTAATAGGGTAGGATATTGAGGGAGGTTAGAAGGAATGTAATAATTAGAAAATAAAACAACAACAACAACATAATAATAATAAGCAATATTATAAAGGGAAAAATGTGTTCCATTGTCCAAGTATTAGGTTTAGGGTTCTAAAAATGCAAATTTGTGACATACCCATGGAGAATTGTCTCCTGACATATGATCTTTGCATTTATGCAAAAAAGTGAATGATATCAAATGATTACAAATACAGGTGGCAGGATTTTTTCCCCAACTGTCCCAGAATGTGAGACCTGATCATTATAAAGGTGTCAGGGAACACTATGTTGAATTGCTATCTAAAGACCCTGATTAATTCTTCTGGCCATAATCTTAAATAGATGTCAAGTCATAGAAGCTAGTTACTCAGAGAAGAAATGTCACAGAAAAATCTTGAAGTGTTGTAGATTTTTCAAGGATGACATAATTATCTTCAGTAGCAGACAACCCCAGAAGGGAAATGAAGGGAAAGATTACTCTAAACATATGCAGAATGTCATCATTATGTGGGATTGAACAACATTGAATAATAATGGGAGACAGTATGCTTTACCCAAAAGGGGAACCCATTCTGTTTATTACTGTTCTTACTGCTTAGCTTGCAGTGCTTGACATCTAGAAAGCTTTCAATAAATATTGATTGAATGAATAAAATGAGAATTCATTGACACTAGGAATGTCTTGCAAATCTTCACTTAAATTGAATTTAAATATGCATAGAAAATTCTGTAAAGGCCAAGTTCCTAGACATCTTTGAAACTTTGAAGCAAAGCTCTTCTTCAGAACACAAGTCTAAAAAGTACTAAAAGGGCAAGGTGATATGCAAGCTTGTAGAAACAAAGTATGCCTGATACACAGATTGATTGAAGCAAAGTGAGATTGATTGTTGAGTTGGTCTGTGTAGTAGATTCTGTGGGGGCGCTGTCCAAATCGTATTGTATTTGTACAGTATTGAGGCACTTACTCCCCAACGTTTGGGTTGATGACTGATAGCTCTCTTAGCTGAATTACCCTCAGAGGGAGAGAACTGCTTAGACTAAGGTCATGCTCCCTCCCCATGTACAACCCATATTTATTGACTTGTGGGTGGGGATGAGGGATACTAAAGTCCCATGCACCTTGGCTCAAGTTAGGACAAATCTGAAGATTTCTGTGGGGTTATCTGAGGCATATATTTTGCCCACACCACAGTTCCACTCTTCCCTCTGCCCAATCCTTCTTCCTCCACTCTCTCGGAGATGCTGGTCTCCATGACCACTCTCCAATAAACCTCTACATACAGATCTCTGCCTCAGAGTTTGTTTGCTGGGAAGACTGACCCAAGACCTTCTACCTTATTTATCATTTCTAGATAGAGAAGAGGGTGCTCTTCTATGTAGCAAAAGCTAAAACATCCCAGGGAGAACTCTGAGCTTAGGACCTTAATTCAAGTTCAGTGCTAGGCACCCATGGATTCCAGAAATTTTTAACTAGTAGAGAATCAGGGAGGGCTGGACTGGCTTATATTGATCAGAACAAAAGTGTCTTTGCTGTCATACACAGAGGATGTAACTCCTGCATACTTGCAGCACACAAGGGTAAATCCTGTATTCTATACCTTTTAGAAAACTTGCTAGGGCATTGATTTTTCTCTTCCTCATTGTTTCAAAGATTATTTTCCTTTTGTTCCTATTGTTCCCAGTTGTTTCAGTTTGTGAAAGCTGCTGCTGGAATGCTAAAGTCAAATGGGTTGGCTCCTTTTTTTTTTCACATGGGCAGGCACCGGGAACTGAACCTAGGTCTCCAGCATGGCAGGCGAGAACTTTACCTGCTGAGCCACTATGGCCCACCCTGAGCTGGCTTTCTCAATGGGGATGTATTAAGTTAAAAATGAACAGTTCTAAGGCATGAAAATGCCCAATTTAAGGCATCAAGAAGAAGATACTCTCTGAGGAAAGGCTGCCAGAATTCAGGATTTCTTCATCACATGGGAAGGTACAAGGTAACTTCTGCTGGTCCTTCTCTCCTGGTTCTGGTTTCAATAGCTGTCTCCCTCAGCTTCTGTGGGTCCTTGCTTGCTTCTCCTGGGACATTTCTCTCTGTGAACTCTCAACCCAGAGCCCCCTCCAAAATGTCTCTGGGCACTTCTCTGAGCCTCTCATAAAGGACTCCAGTAAAGGACTAAAACCCATCTTGAATTGGGTGGGTCACATCTCCATGGAAACAACCTAATCAAAAGGTCCCACCCACAATAGGTTTGTACCCATAAGAATGAATTAAAAGACCATGGCATTTTCTGGGGTATGTAACAGTTTCAAACCAGCATATTGGTACTTATAGTTGATTCTTTCATTCTTTTGGGTGCTGTCATTCTGCTTCCCCTTGCTACCCAGGAAAACACCAAAGCTCTTTAATTTCAAATTTTTACTGAAGTCAGTCCCCAAGTTTAAAGCCAAATCTAGGTACTTCCTGAGATGTTCTAAGAACATCTTCATTTTGAACCTTGGTTTTTGATCACTTAGCTATTTACTATTATGTTAGGACATTTAAAGGTGTTTTCAGTTTAGGTTCAGATAATGTTTATTTACACTTATTACTTATTTACTTGTTTAAACTATTTATTATGGAATAAAAAACAGATAGAGAAAAATCCCACAGAAATGTATAGACTGTGACAGTTTGAATGTATTGTGCACCCCAGAAAAGCCATGTCCTTTAATCCTCATTCAATATTGCAGGATGGCAGTTTTTTGATTGTTTCCCTGGAGATGTGACCCATCCAATTGTGGGTGGTAACTTTTGACTAGATGTTTTCCATGGATATGTGTCTCCACCCATTCAAGATAGGGTTGCTTACTGGAGCCCTTTAAGAGGCAACCATTAAGGAAAAAGCTTTAGAGCTACCAGAACCAACAGAGCCAACAGAACAGACAGAGGCACAGGAAAGCCATTGAAGATTCGTGGAGAGAAAGCTAGCAGAAGTTGCCATGTTCCTTTCCAGCTGAGAGAGAAACATTGAACATCATTGACCTTTTTGAACCAAGGTATCTTTCCCTTGATGCCTTAATTTGGACATTTTTATAGCCTTGCCTTAATTTGGACATTTTCATAGCCTTGGAATTGTAAACTTGCAACTTAATAAGTTCCCCTTTTTAAAACCCATTCAGTTTCTGGTATACTGCATTCTGACAGCTTTCAAGCTAAAACATTGTGAATGCTGTATTTGTTGTAACTACTACCCATGTCAAGAAATAACACTTTTATGACTACTCTAATACCCACTCCATGCACTCTATCCCAAACTCAAAACTGATTAGGATAATAACCAATATCCTATTTTTATAATAGGATAATTTTATAATAATCACTTTGGATTTCTTCATTGTTTTATCAAAAAGCATATGTCCTTAGATACTGTCATGCCTATTTTAAAAAGTTGTCTTTTAAATCTATTTTAATATGCAGGATACCCCTCGTGCCAGTTTGGAACTATTGTCCTTTAATACTCATTGAGAATTGCTGGGTGGGATCTTTTTTATTGTTTCCATGGTGATGTGACCCAACCAGTTGTGGATAGTAACTTTTGATTAGATGGTTTACACAGAGATATGTCTCCACCCATTCAAGGTGGGATTGCTTACTGGAACCATTTAAGAGGAAACTGTTTTGGAAAAAAGCTTCAGAGCCATCAGTCCACACAGCCAGAGACCTTTGGAGATGCAGAAGGAAAATGCCCCTAGGGAAGCCTTATGAAATGAGAAGAGAAAGCTATCAGACATCACCATTTGCCTTCCCAGATGAGAGAGAAACTTTGAACTTCATCTGCCCTTTCTTTGGAGTTAAGGTATCATTCTCTGGATGTCTTAGTTTGGACATTTTTATGGCCTTAGAGCTGTAAACTTGAAATTTAATAAATTCTCTTTTTAAAAGCCATTCCATTTTTGGTATATTGCATTATAGCAGCTTCAGCAAATAAAACAGATTTTGGTACTGAGAGTGGGGTGCTGCTATGGTTTGCAAATACCAAACATGTTTGAATGGATTTTTAAATGGATAAGGGGAAGAGTTGTGAGGAGCTTGATAGAGAAGGTCTGGTATGCTTTGAAGAGATTGTTGGTAGAAACGTAGACTCTAAAGATACTTCTGATAAGGCCTTAGACAGAAATGATGCACTCATTATTGCAAATTAAAAGGAAGGTGTGCTGATTTGAATATATTATTTACCCCAGAAAAGCCATGTTTTAATCCTGTTCTAATCTTGTGGGCACAGCCATTTCTTTTAATCCTGATTCACCACTGTTGATTGGAAACATTTGATTAGATTATCTTCATGGAGCTGTGACATGCCCAATTGTGGGTGTGACCTTTTGATTAGATGGAGATGTGACTCCACCCATTTCAGGTGGGTCTTGATTAGTTTACTGGAATCCTTTAAAAGAGCAAGCATTTTTGAGAGAGTCAGAAATGACAGAGACAAAAGAGAGAGAGCCATCAGAACCCTCAGATCCAACAGAAACTTCACAGCAGAGCTGACATAGATGTGGACACATGGAGAACAGAGACATGGATGTTTGGAGATGCTGGGAGCCCAGCAAACATTACCATGATATGTTAAGCAAGCCATAACCTGGAGAGAGCAAAAAAAGATGAAAGACAGCCCTGAAGAAGCAAAGTGAGGAACCCCCATAGGAACAGAGGCTGAAAGCAATGGAGCCCAAGACCAAGGGACAAGCAGATGCCGGCCACATGGCTACCCACTGACAGAGGTGATCCTGACCCATCAGCCTTTCTTGAGTTAAAGTTACCTCTTGTTGGTGCCTTAATTTGGACACTTTCGCTTCCTTAGAACTGTAAATTTTTAACTTATTAAATTCTCCTTTTGGTAAAATATTTTTATTGACAAAACAACATACAAACGCAAACATTATTAACATATGAACGTTCCATACTTGGCGTACAATCAATGGCTCACAATAGCATCACATACTTGCATATTCATCACTATGATAATTTCTTAGAAGATTTGCATCACTCCAGTAAAAGAAATAAAAAGAAAAAACTCATATCGCTTACCCCTCCCTCTCATTGACCACTAGTATTTCCATCTATCCAATATATTTTAACCTTTGTTCCCCCATTTATTTTTCTATACCCCTTACCACTCCCTTTCATTGATCACTACTATTTCAATCTACTCAATTTATTTTAATGTTTGTTCAACCTCTTATTTTTAATTTTTTATCCATATTTTTTACTCATCTGTCCATTCCATAGATAAAAGGAGCATCAACACAGGTTTTCACAATAATACAGTCACATTACAAAAGCTATATCATTATACAATCATCTTAAAGAAACATGGCTCCTGGGACACAGCTCTATAGTTTCAGGCAATTCCCTCTAGCCACTCTAATATACCTTAAACTAAAAAGGGGTTTTCTATATATTGCATAAGAATAATCTCCAGTTGCTTCCCAGTGCCTACCATGCAAAAAAAAAAAAAAAAAGAATAACCTCCAGGATCACCTCTTGACTCTGTTTGAAATCTCTCAGCCATGGACACTTTATTTTGTCTCATTTCTCTCTTCCCCCTTTTGGTCAAGAAGATTTTCTCAATCCCTTGATACTGAGTACAGCTCATTCTAGGATTTTTGTCCTACGTTGCCAGGGAGGTTTATACCCCTGGGAGTCATGTCCCACGTAGAGAGGGGGAGGGCAGTGAGTTTGTTTGCTGTGTTGGCTGAGAGGCCATATCTGAGCAACAAAAGAGGTTCCTGGGGGTGACTCTTAGATCTAATTTTAAGTAGGTTTAGCCTATCTTTTGCAGGGATAAGTTTCATAGGAGCAACCCCCAAGACTGGGGGCTCAGCCTATTGATTTGGTTGTACCCCCTGCTTGTGAGAAAATGAGGAATTCTCCAAATGGGGAAGATGAATTTTCCCTATTCCCCCAATGGGACTTTGCAAATACTTCTTTGTTCACTGTTCACATCACTCTGGGATTTATTGGGGCATCACACTAACCTGGACAAACTTATAAAATCTCATGCCCTATTCAAGGTTCCATGTACTTATATTGTTCAATGAAATTGTCCATATAAATTAAATTAGGAAATGCACTAGTCAAAATATAAATTTTATACCAAATAAACTTTTTTTGCATGTCTCTCACCAAAGTTGAACTTTTAAAATATGAATGACCATTTATTTTCAACACCCTACAATATCGACATTCCTTTGTTCTTCCTCATGCAAAAGCATTTTTTTAAATTTGTACATTTAGTCACTATTATTGTACACTCTAAACGTTCCAAAATTATACCATCTCAGTCTTTATCATCAATCTTCCCTTCTGGTTTCATATGTGCCTTCAGCCCTCCTCCCTCTATCATTCTCATGTCCAGCTTCATTCACTGTACTTACATATTGTGTTACAACCAGGTAGGATTGTGCTATCCATTTATGAATTTTTACAATCAAGCCTGTTGCACAATCTATATCCCTTCAGCTCCACTTACCCAATATCTATCTTATTTCTATCTCTGATGACCTCTGTTCTTAACTGAAATTCTCCAAGTTCATTCATTAATGTTAGTTCATATTAGTGAGACCATACAGTATTTGTCCTTTTGTTTCTGACTAATCTCAGCATAATGTCCTCAAGGTCCATCTCTGTTGTTACATGCTTCGTAACTTTATTCTGTCTTACAGCTGTGTGATATTTCATTTTATGTGTATACCACAGCTTATTTAGCCACTCCTTTGTTGATGGACATTTGGGCTGTTTCCATCTCTTGGCAATGGTAAATAATGCTGCTATAAACATTGGTGTGCAAATGTCCATTTGTGTCCTTGCCCTCATGTCCTCTGAATAGATACCTAGCAATGGTATTGCTGGATCATATAGCAATTCTACACTTAGCTTCCTGAGGAACCGCCAAACCACCTTCCACTGCAGTTGTACCATTTTACATTCCCACCATCAGTGCATAAGTGTGCCTCTTTCTTCATGCCCTCTCAGCACCTGTCATTTTCTGTTTTATTGATAATGGCCATTCTGGTGGGGGTGAGATGATATCTCATTGTGGTTTGGATTTGCATTTCCCTAATAGCCAGGGAAGTTGAGCATCTGTTCATGTGCCTTTTGGCCATTTGTATTTCCTCTTCTTAGAAATGTCTGTTCATGTGTTTTGCCCATTTTATAATTGGGTTGTTTGTCTTTTTGTTTTTGAGTTGAACAACTTCTTTATATTTTCTGGATATTAGACCCTTATCTGATATGTCATTTCTAAATGTTGTCTCCTATTTTGTAGGCTGCCTTTTTACTTTCTTGACAAAGTTCTTTGATGCACAGAAGCATTTAATTTTGAGGAGTTCCCATTTATCTATTTTTTTCTTCAGTGCTCATCCTTTGGGTGTAAGATCTAGGAAACCACCTCTTACTACATGTTTTATAAGATATTTCCCTATATTTTCTTCTAAAAGTTTTTATGGTCTTAGCTCTAATGTTTAGGCTTTTGATCAATTTTGAGTTAATTTTTGTATAGGGTGTGAGATATGGATCCTCTTTCATTCTTTTGCATGTGGATATCCAATTCTCTGAGTACCATTTACTGAAGAGACAGTTCCATCCCAGGTGAGTTGGCTTGACTGCCTTTGGCTTGACAAAGATCTATTGTCCATAGATGAGAGGGTCTATATCTGAACATTCTGTTCAGTTCAATTGGTCAGTGTATCTATCTTTTTTTTCTTTTCTTTTATATATATATTTTTTTTATTTTCATTTTTTTATTTTTGTTACAGTACCATGCTGTTTTGATCACTGAAGCTTTATAATATGGCTTAAAGTCAGGTAGTGTGAGACCTCTGACTTCACTTTTCTTTCTCAGGATATTTTTAGCTATTTGGGGCATCCTGCCTGTGCTGGTTTGAAATGATGTATGTACCATAGAAAAGCCATGTTTCAATCCTAATCCCATTTTGTAAAGGCAGCCATTTATTGAGTGTTTGAAACTGTAATCAGATCATCTCCCTGGAGATTTGATTTAATCAAGAGTGGTTGTTAAAATGGATTAGCTGGAGGCACATCTCCACCCATTTGGGTGAATCTTGATTTGTTTCTGAAGTCCTATAAAAGAGGAAACATTTTGGAGAAAGGAAGAGATTCAGAGATAGCAGAGAAGAACAACATAGCCATGAGAAGCAGAGTCCACCAGCCAGTGACCTTTGGAGATGAAGAAGGAACATGCCTCCTGGGAAGCTTCATGAACCAAGAAACCAGCTATTAGATGATGCTATGTTCACCATGTGCCCTTCCAGATGAGAGAGAAACTCTGACTGTGTTTGCCATGTGCCCTTCCACTTGAGAAAGAAACCCTGCACTTCACTGGCCTTCTTGAACAAAGATATCTTTCCCTGGATGCCTTAGATTGAACATTTCTATAGACTTGCTTTAATTGGGACATTTTCTCGGCCTTACAACTGTAAACTAGCAACTTATTAAATTCCCCTTTTTAAAAGCCATCCTTATTCTGGTGTATTGCATTCTGGCAGCTAGAAAACTAGAACATTGCCCTTCCAGATAATTTTTTTTTATTGTTTTTTCTATTTCTGCAAAGTAAGTTTTTGGGATTTTAATTGGTATTGCATTGAATCTATAAATCAATTTAGGTAGAATTGACATCTTAACTATATTTAGTCTTCCAATCCATGAACACATATGCCCTTCCACTCATTTAGGTCTTCCATGATTTCTTTTAGCAATTTCTTGTAGTTTTCTATGTATAAGACTTTTGTGTCCTTAGTTAAATTTATTCCTAAATATTTGATTATTTTGGTTGCTATTGTAAATGGGATTTTTTTTCTTGATTTCCTCCTCAGATTGCTCATTACTAGTGTATAGAAACACTATTGATTTTTGGGTGTTGATCTTGTACACTGCCACTTTGCTGTACTCATTTATGGCTCTTGTAGCTTTGCTGTAGTTTTTTGGGATTTTCAACATATGGCATCATATCATCTGCAAACAGTGAGAGTTTTAATTCCTTTCCAATTCTGATGCTTTCTATTTTTCCTTTTTGTCTAATTGCTCTGGCTAGAACTTCCAGCACAAGATTGAATAACAATGTAATAGTAGGCATCCCTGTCTTGTTCCTGCTCTTAGAGGGAAAACTTTCAGTCTTTCCCCATTGAGGATGATGTTAGCTTTCATATATTCCCCTTTTTCATGTTGAGGAAATTCCCTTCTATTCCTGCTTTGAAGTGTTTTCATCAAGAAAGGATGTTGAATTTTTTCAAATGCCTTTTCTGCATCAATTGAGATGATAATGTGGTTTTTCTGCTTTGATTTATTGATATGGTGTATTACATTAATTGATTTTCTTATATTGAACCATCTTAACATACCTGGAATAAATTTCACTTGGTCATGTTGTATAATTCTTTTAATATGCTGCTGGATTAGATCTGCAAGTATTTTGTTGAGGATATTTGCATCTATATTCATTAGAGAGATTGGTTTGTAATTTTCTTTTCATGTAGTATCTTTGTCTGGCTTTGGTAGTAGGATGATGTTGGCTTCATAGATTGAGTTAGGTAGGTTTCCCTCCTCTTCAATTTTTTTGAAGAGTTTTGGCAGGATTGGTACTAATTCTTTCCTTAATGTTTGGCAGAATTCACATGTGAAGCCATCTAGCTCTGGACTTTTCTTTTTTTGGGAACTTCTTGATGATTGATTCAATTTCTTTACTTGTGATTGGTTTGTTGAGGTTGCCTTTTTTTTTTTTTTTTTGAGTCAATGTTGGCTGCTCAGGCCTTTCTAGGAAGTTGTCCATTTCATCTACAATGTCTAGTTTGTTAGCATATAGTTACTCATATTATCCTCTCATTACCTCTGTTGTTTCTGTGGGATCAGTGGTTATGTCTCTTCTTCCATTTCTGATTTTATTTATTTACATCCTTTCTCTTCTTTTTGTCAATCTTGTTATGGGTCCATCAATTTTATTGATTTTCTCATAGAACCAACTTCTGGTTTTGTTGATTTTCTCAATTGTTTTCATGTTCTCAATTTCATTTTTTTCTGCTCTAATCTTCATTATTTCTTTCCTTTTGCTTGCTTTGGGGTTAGTTTGCTGTTCTTTCTCCAGTTCTTCCAAGTGAACAGTTAATTACTTGATTTTTGCTCTTTCTTCTTTTTTTGATATAGGCATTTAGGGACATAAATTTCCCTGTTAGCATTGCCTTTACTGCATCCCATAAATTCTGATATGGTGTGTTTTCATTTTCTTTTGCTTTGAGATATTTACTGATTTCTCTTGTAATTTCTTCCATGACCCACTGGTTGTTTAAGAATATGTTGTTGAGCCTCCATGTATTTGTGAATTTTCTGGTGTTCTGCCTGTTATTGATTTCCAACTTCATTCCTTCATGATCTGAGAAAGTGTTTTGTATGATTCAAATCTTTTTAAATTTATTGAGACTTGCTTCATGGCCCAGCATATAGTCTATCCTTGAGAATGATCCATGAACACTTGAGAAAAAGTGTATCCTGCTATTGTGGGATGTAATGCTCTATAAATCTATGAGTCTAGTTTGTTTATTGCATTTTTCAAATTCTCTGTTTCTTTATTGATACTCTGTTTAGATGTTCTGTGCATTGATGAGAGCAGGGAATTTAAGTCTCCAACTATTATGGTAGATATGTCTATTTCTCTTTTCAGTGTTTACCTCATGTATTTTGGAGTACTCTGGCTCAGTACATAAATATTTATGATTGTTATGTCTTCTTGTTGAATTGTTCCTTTTATTAATACATAGTGTCTTTCTTTGCCTCTTTTAATTGTTTTACATTTGTAGTCTAATTTGTTGGATATTAGTATAGCTACTCCTGCTCTTTTCTGATTGTTGTTTGCATGAAATATCTTTCCCCATTGTTCACTTTCAACCTATGTTTGTCCTTGGGTCTAAAATGCATCTCCTATGAAAAGCATATAGATGGGTCCTGTTTTTAATCCATTCTGCCAATCTATGTCTTTTGATTGGAAAGTTTAATCCATTAACATTTAGTGTTATTACTGTAAGGACAGTAGTTTCTTCTACCATTTTACCTTTTGGATTTTATGTCATATCTAATTTTTCCTATTTTTACCTTTACTAATAGTCTTCATTTCTATATTCTTTTCCACACCACTTTCTCCTGCCTTTTCCTCTCTGTCTCTAGTGCTTCTTTAGTATTTCTTGCAGAGCCAGTTTCTTGGGCACAATTCTCTCAGTGATTTTTTTGTTTGAAAATGTTTTAATTTCCCCATCATTTTTGAAGGACAATTTTGCTGGATAGAAAATTCTTGGTTGGCAGTTTTTCTCTTTTAGAATCTTAATTATATCATACCACTGTCTTCTCACCTCCTTGGTTTCTACTGAGAAATTTGGGCTTCCCTTGTATGTGATGGATTGTTTTTTTCTTGCTGCTTTCAAAATTCTCCCTTTCTCTTTGACATCTGACATTCTGATTAGTAAGTGTCTTGGAGTATGTCTATTATTCTGTTTGGGGTATGCTGCACTTCCTGGATCTGTAATTTTAAGTCTTTCATAAGAGTTGGGAAATTTTCAGTGATAATTTCCTCCATTAATATTTCTTCTCCTTTCCCCCTCTCTTCTCCTTCTGGGATACTCACAACATGGATATATATGTGCACTTCATGTTGTAATTCGATTCCATGAGTCCCTGCTCATATTTTTCCATTCTTTTCCCTAAATTTTCTTTTGCTTGTTGGATTTCAGATGTCCCATCCTCTAGTTCACTAATCCTATCTTCTGCCTCTTTAAATCTAACATTGTAGATTCCCATTTTTTTTTCATCTCTTCTATTGTGACATTTATTCCCATAAATTCTTGATTTGTTTATTCAGACTTTCTATTTCCTCTTTTTGTTCACCCCTTGCCTTCTTTATATCCTCCCTCAATTTGTTGATTTGATTTTTGATGAGATTTTCCATGTCTGTTTGATCATCCGGAATTAATTGTTTCAACTCCTGTATCTCATTTGAA
>PVIY010048746.1:0-17125 GCA_004026745.1 Myrmecophaga tridactyla
TGACAGCACTCACCTTGCAGAATCGAGTGGGAGAGCGCGTGCAAAGTGTGTCACAGTCCCCAACACGTAGTAGCCACCCAATTAAGAGGGAACTCGTATTTAATCAAGTCACCATTTTCTCTTCTTCCTTCACCCACTTTCTTGAGCCCAGGAGGGTTTTAGGAGGTCATAGTACACATAAATTAGAGCAGAGGTACAGAAGTGTGAGGTAGGAGAGGAAGTAAAGGCAGAGGGATAAGGGTCAGGATGAAATGGACATGGGTGAGGTCACAGCACCGAGCACATGTGTCCCAGTCCCGGGCACACACCAGAGGTGGGAGGGCTGCACGGTGGACTCTGAGCCCAGGTCCTTCGGGCTGGGGAATCACTCACTGGTAGGGCCCCTTGTCCGTGTGCTAGAACCAAACAAGGTCAGAGGACAAACCTGGCGCTCCTGTATCTTACAATTAGAAAATTTTAAAACATACTACCAATTTTCTATCATAACAAACATGTAGTTTGGAGAAACAAAAATGTGATTTTTAAAAATGTAGCAAAAAAATTCAAAGAAATGTTAAGTAATGCATAAAATCTTTTGAACCGCTGCGGGGACCTTAGAGGTTCTCTTTTGTTAGGAGTGCTGGAAAAGAAGCCGGTTCTCAATGTTTTTAGCATCCATTAGAGTGGAATGTGATTGCTGGCCTGTGAGTTAAAAACAAACTATTTATCAGCAGCTAAGTCATTCCTGTTTATATTTTAATTGTTAATCTTGTTACTCTTATTCTCCTCTTCAGTTTCCTGCAGTGACTGTACTTCGGAACTAGCTGCAGCCTTTGAACCCCTCAGTGCCACAGAGTTTCATCTCTGCTCAGAATGTAAAAGCCACAAAAAATTGGCACTCCCACCTTAAAATAATCTGTAAAATGGTACAATTTTTTTGAGCCAATCAGAAAGCTGAGGTTGTAATGCAACTAAGAAGGACTTCCAAGAGGAGACGGGGATGCAGGGAATATTCCCGTAGTCTGGTTCCAGCAAAGGTCCAGTGTCCTTGGAGAAGGAGCCAAAGTAAACCATCTGCCACCCAGGAAGGGACAAGAAAAACTCCCTCTACTATACCATGGGATCATGAGAACTCGTAGAAGAAAGTGTTACAACTTCCTAAGAGGAAGGAAATAGCATAGCAAACATTCACAATGTCTCTACCAGGTGCCAAGGTCTACTCTGTGTTTCTGTTTGAATTTCCTCATTTACTCCTCAGAATGCACTTGTGTGCTAGGTCCTATCGTACTTTACGATTTTACGGACTTTACAGATTTTAGAGGCAGCACCTGGTCAGGTTTAGGAACAAGCCCAGATCACTTGCAAAGTCAAACCTGGGGTTTGAACCAAGGCAGGCCAGTACCAGTTACATAGCTTACCCATGGCCACTGCAGTTAGTAGTTCTAATGTTAAAACAAATTTTTTACATTAGGGCAAATGCAATTGTATTTTTTGGTAGAACACAAATCTGAAGGCATTTTTAAGAAAAATAGGAATGCCCTTTTAAGAGAAAGCGAGAAACCTCAAAACACTGAGTACCCCGCATTGCCCACGGCTCCAGCCTCCAATGTGGCCCCTGTCCCTTCGGGAAAACTTCTGGTAGGGACTCAGAATAATCTTACAAACTTTAAGCTCTTAAAAACAAACACAAAAACAAAAAAGCCACCAAACACAAAAGTTTAGGAGAAATACAGCCTGTCTGGATGATTATTCACAGCTCTGGCTGTTTTATTACTGTTGTTATGTTATAGTTTCTCCACCTGTCAGCCCCAGGCCACATCTTCACCCCTCCCCGGCCCCAGTGGGTCGGGTCTGTCCGCTCAGCCCACCGCTCTCTCCCCACGCCCACCCTTCTCCCCTTCCTCGACCTGGGCACATTAAGCAGTTACGATCCTCCTGCCCCGCGGGGCTGGGGGCAGGCTCACACCCCTCAACTCTGCGCTCTCAACAGCCCTCTGCCTTCCAAAGTCAGATGCTGGCCTTCTGTTTCCATGCCCAGATCTGGTCCAAACGGAGCAAATATTTCACAACCCAGGTGTGCGATTTGTATAAGTGAAATTAGTCTTTCTGGGCCTCTGTGTTCTTGTTCCGACCGGATTAACACCTGCACAGTTGGTGTGAGATTGGCCAGGCTGGTGTGCTAGAAAACAGCCCCTCTATGAATGCAAGCTCATATTGAATCACATCACCTTTGTTAGGCATATTTTTCTGGCTCCCTCTTCATTCAAAAGGGCTGCAGAGGCACACAATGGCATGGAAATTAGAGCAGCATGACAGAGGTTTGGAGGAGGCGAGGAAGGGGAGGCAAAGGGAAGGCAGGCAGGGTCAGGCACGGAAAGGACGCCCACGCGAGGTCCACGCACATCCGGGGAGGTTTGGAGCCATGAATGACCACTGCCTAAATCTGTAATTAGAGGCTTAAAAATACTGACATTCTAATTCCTTCCTACTGTCTTCTTTTACTTCTTGGAGCTAGAATATTTTATAAAGATAAATTTTCCCTCATCAACTACTTTGGAATAGTTTGTATGGAAAAGGCAGGAAAACTGCTTGATCCTTTCTCCCTTTGATTTAAACCAATTTTCAAAATAATGAGTTGGTTTCCTAATGTTCTTCAACTGTGACCAGTTAAGGTTTTGGTTAGTAGGACCGTGATGTATTTCTTTAGGTATTTCAATTAATTACAGTTGTTTTTCTCATTGATCTTCAAACTTTCCCATCATTGGTGGAACTTAATTCAAGTTGGCACCTGAGTTGTCTGATAGGCTGTTAGTATCCTTGCTTCCCAATAAAATGTTCTGGGATCATCTGGAAAAGTTCTTGCAGCAGATCTGAAATCGATTTATCCAGGGAGTCTTGGTTCATTTTTGAGGGAAATAAAGACCACAATCTATAGGCAGTGTAGTAGTTAGATTCCGTTGTCAACTTGGCCAGGAGAAGGAACCTAGTTCTGTTGCTGTGGACATGAGCCAATGGTATGTGATCCTCATCTGTTGCTGATTACATCTGCAGTCGGCTAGGAGGCATGCCTGCTGCAATGAATGATGTTTGATTTAATTGGCTGGTGCTTAAATGAGAGAGCTCAACATAGCACAGCCCAAGCAGCTCAGCATACCTCATCTCGGCACTCGCAGCTCAGCCCAGGCCTTTAGAGATGCAGAAAGGAATCACCCCAGGGAAAGTTGTTGGAACCCAGAGGCCTGGAGAGAAGGCCAGCAGAGACCATCCTGTGCCTTTTCACATAAGAAAGAACCTCAGATGAAATTTAGCTGCCTTTCCTCTGAAGAACAAAATAAATCCCCTTTATTAAAAGCCAATCCGTCTTTAGTGTGTTGCATTCTGGCAGCCAGCAAACTAAAACAGACAGTGACTGTCCATTGCCACGTTAGTCTTTGTTTCTAGGCCTTTTCAGTGAACAGGCTGCTAGGGATTATATTTATTTTAAAGACAAAATGCATCCTGATTTCAAACTGATACTTTCAAATCAAATTCGGATTTATAGCATTTTTAATGAACCTCATTGACCTTACATCTGTCTTTTCTTTCTATCATGCTAAAAATTCTAGCTCCTGATGTCTCCAAAGTAATTACTCCATTACTTTATTCTGGCAATAAACACAAAACACACTCAGCGACACTACAAGAAAAATCAGGCTTGCTAAAATCTGTTTAAGATATTTTTTACTAAGATTTTTTTTTTTGGTATAACTTACTAGGGATATATAGTCAGATAACTGAGGGTGTTTTAATGAAATCCATACACAAAGTTTGACATTAGGTAAGGAAAAGGACAAACCCCAGAGACTGAGAGGTAGTAACAGTTCATTTTTATCTTTTATTTGGCATTTTTCTCTAAAAATGTAGTTTCTTTCAACAATCCTTTTGTAAGCTATTGTCCTAGTTTGCTAGCTGCTGGAATGCAACACACCAGAGACGGATTGGCTTTTAATAAAAGGATTTATTTTGTTAATTCTTCAGAGGAAAGGCAGCTAACTTTCCACTGAGGTTCTTTCTTATGTGGGAAGGCACAGGATGGTCTCTGCTGGTCTTTTCTCCAGGCCCCTGGGTTCCAACAACTTTCCCCGGGGTGACTTCTTTCTGCATCTCCAAAGGCCTGGGCTGAGCTGCAAGTGCTGAGATGAGGTATGCTGAGCTACTTGGGCTGTACTACATTGTGCTCTCTCATTTAAGTACCAGCCAATTAAGTCAAACGTCACTCATTGCAGCAGACACGCCTCCTAGCCGACTGCAGATGTAATTGGCAATAGATGAGCTTCACGTACAGTTGGCTTATGTCCGCAGCAACAAGACTAGGTATGCTCACCTGGGCAAGTTGGCAACTGAATCTAACTAACACATGTCCACCCCTTGTCAACTTGGCAACTTCAAGCATCACCTTAAACAGGTGCAAAAAATTCTCTTCTTGCTGTGGACCTGTGAATCTCAAAACAAGTTGTCTGATGCCAAGATGCAAAGGAAGATATTCACAGGATACAGGTTTTCATTTCCATAGGGAGAAATTGGAAGAACACAGATGTAAAACCTGCAGGGCAAACACCATTGGATTTCGAAGTCTGACAGTCATTCATCCTTCAGCTCTAGAAAGTGACAGTCCCACCCTTTCCGAGGGCCTATGCAGTGGCCCGCCTCTTTCCAAATCAACCTCAGGGAACATCAAGGAGATCACCTCTCGGCTCCACTCTCTCCAGGCATCAGGGCCACCCCTGGGCTCTCTGCCATTTCTGGGGCACACGCTCAACCCCTCCATGTGGTGGCAGCCAGGCTCTCCCAGTCCCCCAAGGAGCGTGCTCTACCTTCTCCAAGGCCTGAGGCTGCACAACTCTTCCACTGCAACAAGATGAGAGGCTCATCCTCACCCTTCAGGGTAAACTCACCCTCTCCATGTATATGGGTGGGTCCACTCTCCTGGCTGAGGTTTCTTGGCTTCAGACCCGAGCTTCCATGGTTCTCACTCTGCAAACTCCAATCTCTCCCTTTTGTGTCCTCCTTTGTCAAGATTGGTAGTGGTTCCATTTACACCAACAGTCTCTTCACACACTCCAGGACTTCTTCATCAATCTCTTCACAGTTCCTCCAAAGTCTTCCCCGTTCCTCCAAAGTCTTCCCCTTAGCCATCCAAAACACCATTCCAACAGATCTAGTATTTGCAAACCGCAGCAGCACCCCACTCTCTGGTACCAGATCTGTTCTAGTTTGCTAGCTGCTGGAATGCAACACACCAGAGATGGATTGGGTTTTAATTAAAGGGGATTTATTTTGTTGGTTCTTCAGAGGAAAGGCAGCTAACTTTCCACTGAGGCTCTTTCTTACGTGGAAGGCACAGGATGGTCTCTGCTGGTCTTCTCTCCAGGCCCCTAGGTTCCAACATCTTTCCCCGGGGTGACTTCTTTCTGCATCTCCAAAGGCCTGGGCTGAGCTGCAAGTGCTGAGATGAGGAATGCTGAGCTACTTAGGCTGTGCTACATTGCGCTCTCTCATTTAAGCACCAGCCAATTAAGTCAAACATCAGGGCGGGCCACGGTGGCTTAGCAGCAAGAACGTTTGCCTGCCATGCCAGAGGACCTGGGTTCGCTTCCCGGTGCCTGCCCATGTAAAAAAATAAAAAAATAAAATAAGTCAAACGTCACTCATTGCAGCAGACACGCCTCCTAGCTGACTGCAGATGTAATTGGCAACAGATGAGGTTCACGTACCGTTGGCTCATGTCCGCAGCAACAAGACTAGGTATGCTCACCTGGCCAAGTTGACAACTGAATCTAACTAACACAGCTATCAAAATGTTATAAAAATATATTACCAGTCTGTATGGTTCGATACAGATATGTTTCTCTAGTGAGAAATCCGAAACAAACCTCCCTACCCACTCAGGTGTTTATGGCAATCACATATGACATCTAGTGTATAATGCTGTAGAAAGGGAGAGAAAACAAAAACTTTTATTTTACAAACACCCAAAGTCAATGTCTTCTGTTAGGAATTCTTCATCTCCGGTTAAGTGTCTGACAGACATGAATGCTTTCTTCATATCTATTTCATAGTCAAGGTTTATCCTTGGAATTTAATATCTGATGAGAACTGATTCCTATAGAAAAGTTTCTCATATCCCTTACATCTGTTACATCATCACAACTACATATTCTCTGATGAGCTTTGGTTTAAAGCTTTTACACATGGAAATCTACTTTCTAGGAGTTTTCTTCAATATGAATTTTAGAATGATTAGTAAGGGATTATCTATGGTTGAAGTTTCCCACACGTATTAAATTGATAAGGTTTCTCTCCAGCATGAATTCTCTGATGTGCAATACATGATGAAATTTGTCTGAAAGTTTTCCCACATGTAGTACATTTAAAGGGTGTCTCTCCTGTATGAATTCTGTGATGTTGAATAAGATCCGAACTTTGGCCAAAAGACATCTCACATTCCTCACATTGATATGGTTTCTCTCCGGTATGATTTTTCTCATGAATAACAAGTGTTGAGTGGGAACTTAAGGCATTACGACATTCATCATAACTATAAAACTTCTCACTAGGCTGAATTATTCTGTGTGTATTAAATCATGAAATAGTAGTGAAGCCTTTTCCCCATTCATTGTATCTGTAGGGCTTTTCTTCAGCGTGAATTCTTTCATGTTGAATAAGAGATACACTCTCCCTGAATGCTCTCCCACATTCACTGCATTTAAAGGGTTTTCTTCAGCATAAATTCTCTGCTGATAATGAAGGGATGGACGAGACCTAAAGGTGTTGCCACATTCATTACGCAAATAGAAATTCTTTCTGGAATAAATTCTCTGTCATCCAGGAAGGCATGTGCTGGAACTAGATGACTTCCTACCTAGATTATATTGATAGGGATTTTAACCAGTATGGATTTTTTTTGATGTATGGAAAGACCTGACCTTTGGCTAAAGGATTTGTCACATTCTTTATATCTTAGGACTTCTCCACGGTATGGGTTCTTAGACGAAGAGATGAACTAAGAGGGAAGGCTTTCCCACATTGTTGCTATACGTAGGGTTTCTCTCTGGTATGAGTTATTAGATGTTGAATCAGACCTTAACTTTGGTTGAATGCTTTCAAACATTCTTTACATTTCAGTAATTTCTCTCCACAATGTTTTTTCTCATGTTTATGAAGGGATGAATTGTTAATGAAGGTTTTCTCACACATACTACATTTATAGCATTTCTCAGTTGTGTTGATTTGGGGTTGGTTAAGTAAATCTGAATTCTGTTTGAAGTGATTTCCTTGTATTTCACATTTTGGCAGTGTTTTTTTCTCTAGGAACTATCTCTTGCCTATCAGTAGACAAATTCAATATTTCTGTGACTTCTTTCTATCATAGAATCTTTTCCTTTTTATCCAGTTTTTCTAATCTGTTTTCATATATGCAGGGATATTCTGATTTAAAATCCCAAGGCCCATTCCTTTTGGATCTTGTCATTATCAGTTTCTGAAATTATGAATCATGTGCTTGAGTTGACTTCGTGGCTTTATGACTGCTCTTCCATCCTGAATTTCATCTTTGAATACAGGAAGTAGGATCATCCCATTAGGAGAAACACATATGCGTCAGCTCTGATGTTCGTTGCTTCCTTCAGACATCTGCTCATGGTTTTCCTCCAGATGTGGCTTCCCAAGCCTGACAGGGACTCAGGACTCCAACCCCATCATCAAGTAGCCACAGCATCTCTCAGGACAGCTCTGAATTCCAGTCATTTCTAATCAGTTTAATCTAACTAATAACACTCGGAAGAGGAGACTCACTCATCAATCAGGTGCTCTAGATAGGAGCCTCCAGGATTTTCTTTCTCCACCTTCCATGGCTCTTCTCCTTGTGCAACAGGGAGATCAACTTTTGGTCTGGAAAATGGGAGTCCCACTGAGATCAAGTCCCTGTGGTTCACCAGCATCATGTTCTGGTACAAGTTTCTCTAAGAACAATCCATCTTTCTCCTCTATCTGGAGTAAAGAACACAGCCACACCCTTGAAGGTCACAGACACCTGAGACCTTGCTTCCCCTGTTCAGTAGACATGTCTTCTCTCTGGGTTCTTCCCTGGGCCTGGGCAGAGTTTTGGGAAGATGGATCTCACCTCTGGGTCTGCAGGGTTCCAGGAAGGTTGAGACTTGTCCCAGAGCTGACCCCTGTGCCAACCTTGGCCCAGAGCCACTCACCCCAGAGGCAAACACCCAGCACCCAGAGCCAGGCCAGGAGGGGCAGCCAGATAACTGAGTTTTAGAGTCAATCAAGAGACTTCCTCTGTACAGCTATGTTACCAACTTGATATACAGCTAAGTAGTTGTTTCATTTCTGATTGCAATTCCATGGGATTGATTTAAAATTAATTTTATTGTATAATTATGCAAAATATTTTTACGTGGTTCTAGATTCAAAGGTACAGACAAGATACCAAGAAACATAAATCTAGACAAATCTAGCTCCTTTCTCTGTCCCCTCCACCCTGGCCCCTTTCTCCCCATATAGGTAAACTTTTTAAATTTATTCCTCCATTAAAAAAGCATAGGAAAGTATATATATTTGTCCCTTTCTTAGATAAATTATGGTATATCATATAAAGTTTTCTCCATTTTGCATTTTTCCATTAATAATACATCCTGGAAATATCTCCATAGCAGTAATACTCCTCATTCCTTTTTCAGCCAATGAAAACTCCAGAGAATGGGTATCCTGTAGCAGTTCAAGAAATATAACATTGATATAAAGTCAACATTCAATGTTCTCAATAATGTCCTTTTCAGAGGAAATATTCAACTTCCCCATTTGGAGAATTTCTGATATTCTTGCAAGCAGTGGGGACAACCAAATCAATAGGCTGAGCCCTCAATCTTGGGGTTTGCCCCTATGAAACTTATTCCTGCAAAGGATAGGCTAAGGCTACATAAAATTAGGCCAAAGAGTCATCCCCAGGGAACCTCTTTTATTGCTCAGATGTGGCCTCTCTCTCTAAGCCAATGCACTGCCCTCCCCCTCCATGTGAGACATGACTCCCAGGGTTGTAAATCACCCTGGCAACATGCGACATAAATCCCAGGGTGAGCTGGGATCTGGCATCAAGGGATTGAGAAAGCCTTCTTCACCAAAAAGAGGAAGAAAGAAATGAGAGAAAATAACGTTTCAGAGGCTGAGAGATTTCAAACAGAGTTGAGAGGTTAGCCTGGAGGTTATTCTTATGCATATAGATGTCCCTTTTTAGTTTATGGTATATTGAAGTGGCTGGAGGGAAGTACCTGGAACTGTTGAGCTGTGTTCCAGTAGCCTTGATTCTTGAAGATGATTGTATAAAGATATAACGTTTACAATGTGACTGTGTGATTGTGAAAACCTTGTGTCTGGTGCTCATTTTATCCAGTGTACGGACAGATGAGTAAAAAAATAGGATATAAATAAATAAATAATAGAGGGGACAAAGGGTAAAATAAATTGGGTAGATGGAAATGCTAGTGGTCAATGAGAGGGAGGGGTGTGGTGTATGGTATATATGAGTCTTTTCTCTTACTGTTTATTTTTCTGGAGTGATGCAATTGTTCTAAAAAATTATCATGCTGATGAATATACAACTATGTGATGAAACTGTGAGCCACTGATTGTACATCATGTGGGGAATATATGTGTATAAAGGTTTCTCAATAAAAATATTTTTAAAATAATAATGATGTCCTTTTGAGCCATTTCCCACTTATCCTTAGATCCCATCCAGTATCATATATTGTATTTAGTTGTCGCTATAAGTTTAATTTCTTTCCTTTTTTACTGTGGAAACATATGTGCAACATAAATCTCCCATCCACACCCCGCCCAAGCACACCATTCAGTGGGATTAATCTCAGTCACAGTGTTGCAATAGCCTCACCACCATCCATTACTAGAACATCCCTTCACACCAAACAGAAACCCTACACTCATTTTGCGTTAACTTCCCATTACCACCACCCTATACACACACTCCCACCTCTACTGACCAGTACTCTACTGCTATCTCTATGAGTTTGCACATTCTCTGATATGTCCTTTGTGGTTACTAGCAGCTTAAATTTAACATCCTAGGGCGGCTGCCGTGGCTCAGCAGGCAGAGCTCCGACCTGCCATGCTGGAGGTCTGGAGTTCGATCCCTGGTGCCTCCTGCCCATATGCAAATTAAAAAAAAAAAATTTAACATCCTAAATCTACAACAATCTTGTTTGCTTAAATACTAACTTAACTACAATGGCATACATAAACTATATTCTTATATACCTCCACCCCCCCTCACCTTTATGTAGTTTTTCTCATAAATTACATATTTATACATTATAAGTCCCAAACCATTGATTTATCATTGCATTTTTATGCATTTGCCTTTCAGATCCTATAGGAAGTAAAAAGCGGAGTTACAAATAAAAAATACAATATGGCTGGTATTTATATATACCCATGTCATTATCTTTAGCAGATATTTCCTTCTTCATATGACTGCAGTCAATTGTCTATTATCCTTTCCTTTCAATCTGCAAAATTCTCTTTAGCTTTTCTTAAAGGACCAGTCTAGTGGTGATATATGTTTGATATGTGGTTTCCAAATTTTTCTCCCATTGAGTTGGCTGCCTCTTCAACTTTTTGGCAAAGTCTTTTGAGGCACAGAAGCTTTTGATTTTGAGTTCTCGTTTATCTATTTTTTTCTTTTGTTGTTTGTGCTTTAGGTATAAAATTTAAGAAGCTACTCCCTATTACTGAGTCTTGAAGATGTTTTCCCATATTCAAGGCATTGTGAATTCCCATATTCACAACTCCATATTAGGAGTTTTGTGGTACTGTCTCTTATTTTTAGGTCTTCGATCCTTTTTTTAATTTTAATTTTAATTTTTTTATTATGATCATTCCGTTCTACATATATAATCAGTAATTCATAATATCATCACATAGTTGCATATTCATCATCATGATCACTTCTTAGAACATTTACATCAATTCAGAAAAAGAAATAAAAAAGACAACAGAAAAAAAATCGTACATACCATACCCCTTACTCCTCCCTTTCATTGATCACTAGCATTTCAATCTAAATTTATTTTAACATTTGTTCCCCCTATTATTTATTTTTATTACATTTGTTTTACTCATCTGTTGATAAGGTAGATAAAAGGAGCATCAGACACAAGGTTTTCACAATCACACAGTCATACTGTGAAAGCTATATCACTATACAGTCATCTTCAAGAACCATGGCTACTGTTGGTCTTTGATCCATTTTGAATTCATTTTTACATAGGGTATAAGGAAGGGGTCCGCTCTCATTATTTTGGCCATTTATATCTAGTTCTCCCATGTCCATTTATTGAAAAGACAATTTTGTCCCAGTTAAGTGGATTTGGGGGCCTTGATGAAGATCAGTTGACCATAGATTTGTTGGTCTATCTCCGCACTCTTGATTTGATTCCATTGGTCAGTATTTTTATCTTTGTGCCTGTACCATGCTGTTTTGCCAAAAATTTTTTTCTCTTGAGTGCATGGTCTGGAAATCTAACCCAGGTCTCCTGCATAGAAGGTGAGCATTCTACCACTGAACCACCCATGCACCCAAGTACCATGTTGTTTTGACCACTGTGGCTTTATAATAAGCTTTAAAGTCAGGAAGTGTTAGTCCTTCCACTTTGCTCTTTTTTTTTAAGGACGTTTTTAGGTATTTGAGGTCTTTTTCCCACACAAATAAATTTGATAACTAGCTTTTCCATGTCATCAAAGTAGGTTGGTAGAATGTTGCTTGGTATGGCACTGAATCAATTTGGGTAGAACTGACATCTTAATGACATTCAACCTTCCTCTCCATGAGCATGGAATGTCTTTCCACCTATTTAGATCTTCTTTGATTTCTTTTAGCAAGGTTTGTAGTTTTCTGTGTTCAGGTCCTTAACACCCCTGGTTAAGTTTATTCCTAGATACCTGATTCTTTTAGCTGCTATTTTGAATGCAATTTTTTCCTTAATTGCCTCCTCAGTTAGCTCATTACTTGTGTGTAGAAACATTACTGATTTTTTGTACATTGATCTTGTATTCTGCCACTTTGCTAAATTTGTTTATTAGCTCAAGTAGCTTTGTTGTAGATTTCTCAAATTTTCCAAGTATGTGATCATGTTATATGCAAATAAGGAAAGTTTTACTTCTTCCTTTCCTATTTGAATTCCTTTTATTCCTTCCTCCAGCCAGATCACTCTAACTAGAACTTCTAGTACAATGTTGAATAATAATGGCAACAAGAGGCATCTTTGTCCAATTCTTGATCTTAGTGGGAATGCTTTCAATCTCTCACCATCAAGTATGATGCTGCCTCTGAGTTTTTCATATATGTCCTTTATGATATTGAGGAAGTTTCCTTCAATTCCTACCTTTTGAATTGTTTTTATCACAAAAGGATGCTGAATTTTTTCAAATGCTTTTTCAGCATTAATCAATATGATTATGTAATTTCTCCCTTTTGATTTATCAATGTGCTGCATTACATTGGTTGATTTTCTTATGTTAAACCACCCTCGCATTCCTGGTATAAACCCAACTTGGCTGTGATATATAATTCTTTTAATGTGTCATTGAATTTGCCAGAATTTTTCTGAGAATTTTTCGTCTCTCTATTCATTAGATTGGCATATAGTTTTCCTTTCTTACAGCATTTTTATCCAGTTTCAGTATTAGAGTGATGTGAGCTTCATAAAATGTTTAGGTAGTGTTCTAGTTTGCTAGCTGCCAGAATGCAACACACCAGAGACGGATTGGCTTTTAATAAAAGGGGATTTATTTCATTAGTTCTTCAGAGGAAAGGCAGCTAAATTTCATCTGAGGTTATTGCTTGCGTGGGAAGGTCTCTGCTGGCCTTCTCTCCAGGTCTCCGGGTTCCAACAACTTTCCCCGGAGTGATTTCTCTCTGCATCTCCAAAGGCCTGGGCTGAGCTGTGAGTGCTGAGATGAGGTATGCCCAGCTGCTTGGGCTGTGCTACGTTGCGCTCTCTCATTTAAGCACCAGCAATTAAGTCAAACATCATTCATTGCAGCAGGCACACCTCCTAGCCGGCTGCAGATGTAATTAGCAACAGATGAGGTTCACATATCACTGGGCTTATGTCTGCAGCAACAAAACTAGGCACCTTCACCTGGCCAAGCTGACAACTGAATCTAACTACCACATGTAGCATTCCTTTTCTCCTCAACTTTTTGGAAGGCTTTGAACAGGATCAGTGTTGCTTCTTTTTGGAGTGTTTGATTAAATCCCCCTGTGAAGCTATCTGACCCTGGGCTTTTATTTGTAGGAAGTCTTCTGATGACTGATTACTTGTAATTCATTTGTTGAGATCTATTTCTTCTCAAGTTAGTGTAGGTTGTTCATGTGTTTCTAAGAACTTATCTGTGCCAGTTTGAAAGGATGTATGTACCCTAGAAAAGCCATGTTTTAAACTTAATCCCATTTTGTAAAGGCAGCCATTTCTTCTAATCCCTATTCAATACTGTATATTTGAATCTGTAATCAGATCATCTCCCTGTAGATGTAATTTAATCAAGAGTGGTTATTAAACTGGATTAGGTGGAGGTGTGTCTCCACCCTTTGGGTGGGTCTTGATTAGTTTATGGGGATCCTATAAAAGAGGAAACATATTGGAAAAAGCTGGAGATTCGGAGAAAGCAGAGAATCCACAGCCAGCGACCTTTGGAGATGAAGATGGAAAACGCCTCCCGGGAAGCTTCATGAAACAGGAAGCCAGGAGAGAAAGCTAGCAGATGACGCCGTGCTCGCCAGGTGCCCTTCCAGCCGAGTGAGAAACTCTGACTGTGTTCACCATGTCCCTTCTCACTTGAGAAAGAAACCCTGAATTTCATCGGCCTTCTTGAACCAAGGTATCTTTCCCGGGATGGATGCCTTTGATTGGACATCTCTATAGACATGTTTTAATTGGGACATTTTCTCTGCCTTAGCACTGTAAACTAGCAACTTATTAAATTCCCCTTTTAAAAGCCATTCTGTTTCTGGTATATTGCATTCCGGCAGGTGGCAAAGTAGAACATTATCTATTTCATCTAGGTTGTCTAGTTTATTGGCACATAGTTGTTTATAATATCCTCTTGTCATTTTTTAAATTTTAATTTCATCAGGATCCATGTTAACGACCACCCCCCTCTCATTTCTGGTTTTGTTTGTGTCCTCTCTCTTTTTTTCTTTGTCAGCCTAGCAAGGGGTCTATTTTTTTTTGGGAGGGGGGGCAGTGCATGGTCTTGGATTCTAACCCAGTCTCCCACATGGAAAGTGAGCATTCTACCACTGAACTACCCATGCACCCTGGGCCTGTCAATTTTATTGATTTTCTCAAAGAACTAACTTCTGGTTTTGTTGATTCCTTCTATTGTTTTATTGTTCTTGTTGTTCTCCCATTCATTTAACTCTACTTTAATCTTCATTATTTCTCTTCTTCTATTTGCTTTGGGATTAGTTTGCTATTCTTTCTCTACTTCTTCCAGGGGAGCAGCTAAGTCTTGATTTTTGCTCTTTTTTCTTGTTTAATAAAGGCATTTAAGGCAATAAATTTCCATCTCAGCACTGCCTTTGCGACATCCCATAAATTCTGATATGATGTATTCTCATTTCTATTTGTCTCCAGATATTTACAGGTTTCTCTAGCAATTTCCTCTTTAACCCACTGATTATTTAAGAGTATGTTGTTTAATTTCCATGTATTTGTAAAAGCCCTAGTTCATTCGTGATTATTAATTTCTAGCTTCATTCTGCTGTGATCAGAGAAAGTGCTTTGAATAATTTCAGTCTTATTAAATTTATAAAGACCTGTCTTGTGTCCCAGCATATGATCCATCCTAGAGAATGTTCCATGAGCACTAGAGAAGAATGTATAACCTTGTGCTTTGGGGTGCAATGACCTATATATGTCTGTTCGGTCTAATTCATTTATCAAGTTATTTAGTTTCTCTATTTCCTTGTTGATCTTCTCTCTGGTTGTTCTATCTATAGAGGAGAGGGGTGTATTGAAGTCTCCTACTATTATTGTTGAAACATCTATCACTCCCTTCAGTTTTACCCATGTCTGTCTCATGTACTTTGGAGCTCCTTGATTAGGAGCATAAACATTTATGATTGCTATATCTTCTTGGTGAATTGACCATTTAGTTAGTATATAGTGTCCTTCTTTGTCTCTTATGATGTTTTTACATTTAAAGTCTATTTTGTCCAATATTAGTATAGCTATTCCTACTTTCTTTTGGTTACAACTTGCATGGAAAATCTTTTCCATTCTTTCACTTTCAACCAAGTTGTATCCTTGGGTCTAAGATGAGTCTCTTGTAAGCAGCATATAGCTGGATTATGTTTCTTAATCCATTCTGCCAATCTGTATCTTTTAATTCATAAATTTAGTCTGTTAACATTCAAAGTTACTACTGAAAATGCATTCCTTGATTCCACCATCTTATCTTTTTAATTTTATTTGTCAGATCTATATATTCTTTTGCCTGTTTCTCTTTGTATTATTTAAATTACTCTTAGTGGTACTCTTCAATTCTATGCCCTCCTCCAGACCTCCCTCTCCTGTCTTTTTTTTTTTTTTTTTTTTCAGCCAGCAGAACTCCTTTTGTATTTCTTATAGGGCTGGTCTCTTGTTGACACATTCTTTCAGCAATTCTTTGTCTGTGAAAACTTTAATCTCTCCCTCAATTTTGAAGGACAATTTGGCTGGGTACAGAATTCTTGGCTGAAAGTCTTTCTCTTTCAGGATCTGAATATATCATACCACTGCCTTCTCACCTCCAGGGTGCTAGTTGAGTAGTCTGAACTCAGTCTTATTTGACTTCCTTCACATGTAGTAGATTGTTTTTCTCTTGCTGCTTTCAGGATTTTCTGCTTCTCTTCAACATTTGACAGACTGATTAGTATGTGTCTTGGGGAAGGCCTATTTGGATTTATTCTGTTTGGAGTTCTTTGGGCTTCTTTGACTTGTCTATTTATGTCCTTTATGAGGGTTGGGAAGTTTTCCCCTATTATATCCTCAACTACTCTTCCTAGCCCTTTACTCCTCTCTTCTCCTTCTGGGACATCAGTGATTCTTATATTTGTGTGCTTTGTTTTGTCTATCATTTCCCTGAGTTCCTATTCAATTATTTCCATCTTTTTTGCCATTTGTTGTTTTGAATCTTCGAAGTCAATTATCCTGTCCTCTATATCACTTACTCTTTCTTCTGTCTCTTCAATTCTGGTCTTATGTGCCTCTAGTATGTTTTTCATTTGGTCAACGAGTCTTTAATCTCTGTGATTTCTGCTATTTCTCTATTTATTCTTTTAAATTCTTCTTTGTGCTCTTCTACTATCTTGATCTCCATTATGTCATTTGCTATCCCACTTATTTTATTAAGTAGAGTTATATGAACACCCTTAATTAGTTGTTCCAATGTCTGCATCTCCTCTAGTGTTTTAGTTTGGTCACTAGGCAGGGCTACATCTGTCTGCATCGTGATATGCTTAGTGATCTGCTGCTGTCTTTGTAGTATGTAAATATCTTGATTGATTTACTTTGGCAGTTGGTTTCTTTCAGTAGTCTAAGGCCTTGTGTTTGCGAGATGGTTGTGCAGCAGGGAGCAGGGCACTGGGTGGAGCACTCAGTATGGTGATTTGTTTCAGGGCAGGTATGGGTGCAGGCTGGGGATGTTATGCTGGTGCTTGTGAATGTGGGTGCCCAGAGGCCAGGGAGGATGTAGCTGTGCAGGTGCACCGGTCTGGGAGGTGTAACCCTGGTGTGCACTGCTCTAAGGCATGGGGCCCTTTGTGCACATACATGGAGCTGTGGCAGCAGGTTGGCATTATGCCTTCATGGATTGGGGGCACATGTGACCCGGCTGTGCAGATTGCAGGTCGGTACTTTCTCAGAGCTGGGAAGTGAGGGTGGGGGATATGCACATGCGCAGTTCTAGGACTGCTGTAAAGTGCAGTTCCCAGAGCTGAATGACATGATTAGGGGACCATGCGCATGCGTGGGCCTGGGAGTGCCATAAATGGATACTCTGAGCTCAGGGAGGGGGGGGTGAGGCTGTGCAACAC
>PVIY010048747.1:0-17131 GCA_004026745.1 Myrmecophaga tridactyla
TATTCTGTAACTGCTTCTGGCTTGTCAGGGGTTTTAGGCTCTTCCTGACAAGGTGTAGAACGCTCTGATTATCTCATTTAAGTTGAGAGGGAAGGAGTCTGGAGGGGAGGTTGGAATGGCTGAAAATCCTCACATCAGTATTGGTTTGATGTGAAAGGCTTCTAGTCTGGAAGAAATAAACTCGGTGAGAAGCTTAAAAATGCAAGGGTCAGTTAATAGCAAGAGGAGATTAGAAGTGGGAGGGCTTAATGGTAAGAGCATGAAATTTAAGAAACGAAGTATCTCTTGGTAGTGTTTAATTGAGAGAAAGCTTTACTTTTTTTTTTTTACACTGCTGCATGAGCATGAAGCACAGATGCAAAAAGCCATAGCCTTTCCCTTTTCCTCTTTTGAGAGCTCAAGTGAGGGCATTAGTTTTACTTTCTGAGTTAACATGTCTGAGGGTAGAATTTTAGCTTGTTAAATTGGGAGCCCTTATTGCTTAATAGAACAGAAGGAATTCCCCAAGTGGGGACGTTTTATAGCTTTAGAATGTAGACAATGTTATATTTATCTTAGTTTTAATTAGATTAGGATCATTTACATGTTGCTATATGGAGTAATGCTGGCATTCAGAGCTGGAGAACTGAGTCTTGGATAACTTAAAGTTCCAGGAACTATATTAGATTATATAAAGAGCAAAGCATTTCGGAATCAAGAAATAACGGTTAAAGCTTAGGAGTAAATGTGATTGCTGTAAGACTCACGCTTCAAGTTTTAATTTTCATAAGCATTTTAAATGAATTTACTTTCAGAAATAAAAATATTTGAGAGTTGTTATAACAGAAGTGTTTGTCTTGTTTTACTTGTACACATTTTCTCAGGTTATATTAGTGAACAGGTAGAACATAATTAGTACACTTGTCTTGTTTTTCCTTTAAGTTCTTTCTGTTGAAGATGAAGTTTTGACTTATAGCTGACTACCATTTACAACAGATTCACACTCAGAGGAATGGACTAAAATTAAGAACATGTTTTTCTGGGTACCCAGCTCTACACATCACTCATCACCAATTCTTCTAAAATATAGTTTTTAGTTAAATCAGTTATTAGTTTTCTGTTTAAAAAACAGACTACCTGTACTTTTAGAGATGCTAAAAGTGTAAAGTGGTTCAACTGACAAGTAAGTTTTGTTGTTATACAGATAGGTACTAGATACCATAAACAGTGAGAACAATTGTTAAGTTTTTAGGAATTTTAAATAGTTTTCAAGTGTGTGAATGATATTTTACCTATGGAAATTTAGCAGGGTAAATTTAACAGAAGGGTAGAACGTTTTTCAAGTATTGTAACATTTCTTGAATACTTTTTAAATGTAATATGTTAAACTATTTTTGCACTTTACCTTTATAAAATGAGAGAATAAATTTTTTCTAACAGCTTTCCTTAAAGTGAGATTTGTCTCTGAAACAAAGGATAAGGTCAACATAAATATTAACAAGGATATTATTCTGATATGAGATACAACTTTTATCTTTTAGACAGTGTACTCAGATGGTTAAGAAAAACTTTTTATAACCTTTCATTCAGAGCAGTTTAACAGAGAACAGCATTAACTATGACAGACAGAATTTACTTTTATGAGCATTCTATGACTTTTGTAGCTAGCAATGACTGTAAACAAAACTTACTTTTTAAAAACTTTCCTTATCTTTCATATCCATGTAGGGCTTAAATTTTCTGCAATTTTCTGTATTTACTTAGGGCTTGATGCTAGTAATGACTATAAAATTTACTTTCTTAAACCTTTTTATGACTTTCCATCTTCATTCCATTAGCAATGATATTAGGAATATGTTAGTTTACAAAGTTAACATATTGCAAGACTGAATTTTAAGGCACTAGAGGCTAGTAAAGTTTGCTGCTAAGGTATTTTTAAAGATAGAGGGATTTTGAAATCTTTGGGGCAGCACTGTTTGAGTAGATTATTTAAGTTTTTGCCATTTAAAAGCAAATAGATATTGAGAGTTAGTTGAAGAAGGATACAAAATCAGTTTTTAATATTTAGGACTGAAAACTTGAATGCAGTTGCGGTTATTCTCAGGGTTAGCCTTTGGAAGGCCTTTTTTTATATAGATGGGTTTATTTGCTTAAAGATCTTTTCTGGGATGCTGAAAACTTGATATGGTAGGAGCCTTGGGGTAAACACTAACTGGTTTAAGATGGCCCCCAAGGAGTGAAGACGATCTCTCCCTAGAAGGGGGTGGAATATTTAGGGATAATGAGAACTTAATGGGACATTAGAATGTCCTTGAGCCTACAAATGAGAAGGGGTAGTGAAGATTTTAGTTTAAACTTTACCATCAACTCCCATAATTAGGCAAGTCCAAGTGGATGTAGTCTCAGAGTAGCAGTTTAGGACAGAATGACTCCAGTGTTAAAAAATTAATAATCATACCTGCCCCGTTAAGTGTCACCCAGGGCTCCTTTAATTGGTTAGATGTTAAGTCAAAGTGGCCTTGGGCACCCTTAGTCTTCTTCACTTGCCAAGAGCAGGGCTCAAAGGGTTTTTCCTGCCCCCTCTTCGGGAGACAGTGCACTCCCTGGGCCCAAAGTCCATGTTGGTGGCACCTCGGGCAAGGCCGTTGTAGGTCCTGAAGTTGAGGGTTGTCTTAAGGTTTCTGACACCCTCTTTGCCATTGGCTCTCTGACTCAGATGAAGAGGCTCTTTAAGGCTTGGAGCCACGATTTGGGCAACCTCAAGAGGACAGTGCACTGTTCACAGCAACTGCAGTGAGCTGAGCCTGTTGTCTGGTCTTTGCTTACCTCTCTGCCTTCTCCTCCTCCTCGACCTTGTTTCTATTGTTAAAAACAGTAAAGGATAAGAATTACCCCCGGAGAACCTCTTTTGTTGCTCAGATGTGGCCTATCTCTCTCTTAGCCAACAAGACAAGCAAACTCACAGCCCTCCTCCTCTCTATATGGGACATGACTTCCGGGGATGTGGACCTTCCTGGCAACATGGGACAGAAATCCTAGAATGAGCAGGGACTCAGCATCAAGGGATTGAGAAAATCTTCTTGACCAAAAGGGGGAAGAGCAAAATGAGACAAAATAAAGTGTCAATGGCTGAGAGATTCCAGAGAGTTGAGAGGTTATCCTGGAGGTTATTCTTAACACATTATATAGATATTACCTTTTTAGTTAAGGTGTAATGGAGAGGCTGGAGGGAAGTGCCTGAAAATGTGAGCTGTGTTCCAGTAGCCATGTTTCTTGAAGATTATTGTATAATGATATAGCTTTTACAATATGATTGTGTGATTGTGAAAACCTTGTGTCTGATGCCCCTTTTATCTACCTTATGAACAGATGAGTAAAACATATGGATTAAAAATAAATAAATAATAGGGGGAACAAATGTTTAAAAAAAAAAAAAAGCAGTACAGGCAGTTTCTAAGTAAGTCATTAGTGGGAGTTTGTGGGCCCATGGAGAGCTTTTACAACTTTCTCCAAGTTTCAGGGGCTGACTGGCTGATGAAATGAGTGCCCAGCAAAAACTTTACCAGAAATCTGGGCTTATATTAGTATACTTTTTAGGACATCCACTAACCTCCCATAGAACAGGGCCAGATTTTTCTCTTTCTCCTGAAAGATTTCCTTTAGCTTATTACAGTTAACTGGCTCAGTGGCACATTTTCATGCCTTTTAGCAAACAAGTATTTTCTCCTTAATGAAAATTGAGACACGGGCATAATACAAGTAACAAGTCTTTCTTTAGGTTCTTGTCTTGATAGAGAGCCATAGATATTTGGATCTAGAGAATTTCTGACTATTTTCCCTGTCTCTTAGAATGGAGGATGGTATTATAATTGAGATACCACTGGAGGACTCTGCTTTTCCATCTTTTTAATAGAGGATTATCTAAAATATCTGCCTCTTCCCATGAGGAAGAGTCATGAGGAAGAAGCCTTTGAGAGTCCTCCTGGGCATAACATAATTTGCAAGAGTTCTTTATGGGTTTGTCCTGATATAAGGCTATAAAAGCTGTATGTGAGGAATTTCTTCCCACTTTCTTTCCTTTTTGCATAAGAGATTTTAACTGTAGAATAGGGTTCTAACTGACTGTCCCATTTGTGCACCAACACTGGCTGTCCTTCAGGCGATATTGTGCCAAACAGTATTGCAGTAGAAGTACCACCCATCCACTCAGAAAGACGGATGGTCTGGAACCATCCCAAACTGCTGAGCTAACCCGTTCATCTTCCTAGAAGTGTTTGTGCTCTTAACTTACTGCCTGACTTTGATATTGTGTTTAAGCAGTATGCTGTAGAAGCACAGCCCATTTCTAAGAAAGAGAACTTCCTGGTTGTCTATGCCCTTATCACCTAGAATACTGCCTAAAAGAGAGGATTTGCCACAAATGAAACTCTGGGAATTTCCCGGGTGGCAGCTCAGGTTGTTGCCATGATTGAGCTAGAGGGAAAGAACATGCAGCAAAGAAATTGGGCTCCCCCTAAGGGAGATGTCCTGGGAAAGGTAGTATACAATAAAATGGGGCTAGTACACTTTTCAGGCAATTCACAGAGTCTGGGTATGGACATAGTATGGGACAGGGGCAGGAGTGAGGCTCCTTCCATTCCTCACAGTGCAAATCATTTTCAACAAACTGAACATACACAGGACAGCCTGTTTTCCCCAGCCAATGATTTCTACCTGTACTGGGTGACACCCTCAAGAGACCTAATAGCAAAACACGCTGGGACTCAAGAGGTAGTAGCAATCAAAGGAATGGAAAGACCCAGAGAGGTAAAGTGAGAAGCCGGTTGTCAGAGTGACACCACAAGCAAGCAAAATGCGTGCTCATTTTGAGCATGGGCCTGACCGGCTTTTACAGGTTCAGCTAACTCCAATCAGGAAAGCTGAGCTTTTGCTTACTCTGCAACCCTCACTTTGGGCTTTCAGGGGAAGACTCTCCCACTGGAATGTACCCAGTTTCCTTGGGCCTAAACCAGAGGTGATGCCCTAGAATGTTAAAGAAACACCTTGTTGATACAAGAATCCTTAGCCCAGAATCCTGTTTTACAAAAGATGGAATATCCCAAGGCATAGAAAGCCAAACAGAGGAAAAAAGGAGACCCTTATGGAGGCAGAAGGGAGAACCTCTGTTGAAAAGGAGCAGATTCAACAGGAAGGGTCTGGGTTCTCAGAGGGGAGGAAAAGATAGTATGTGGGAAGTCTCGGAGAGTCTCAATTTGGCTTCCACTGGACTCCTGCATGACATAGGGAGAAACCCACAATCAGGTGCTGACAGTTGGTGTCACCCACCACCCTGCGCTTCCTTGGATCTACATGGTGTGGAGACAGGACTCCTGCCACCTCCGAAGAGAGAGCCAGAGGCTCAGGGCAAGCTGAGTTTATGTCCTGAGGGAGCCATATTAGATCCTCTAACTTCCTAGAGAGAGCAGTAAAAATGAGGACGTAGGAGAGAATAGCAATGAGCCAAGCAAGAAGGAAACAAAGTGACAGCACATGGCTAAGCTTCCCAGTACTCACCAGTCCAGATGTCCGAGACAAATGGCTCCTGGCTAAGGCTCACCAAAATATGCTACCAGATTTTGGTTTCCTAGGTTCTTGTCTGCACCATAAAAAAAATTCAGAGGCACAACACAGATAGAGTAAGTAGATAAGAAATTTATTAAGTATACATGCAGAGAAGGAGTGTACTGACACCCTTGCAAATAAAGAAAGATGGAGGACAAGAGGCTGCTTTATTCATTTTTGATGGCTGTGTAATATTCCATTGTATGGCTATCACCTTATATATATATCCAGTCTTCCCTATCAGTGGAAGTTAAGGTTTGTTTTCAGAGTACTCTTACAAATAATATAATTTGTCATTTTAAACCTGTATGAGAATATTGGTAGGATAAATTATTTTAAATGTGCATTTGTAAATTAATGGATATTGCCAAGTTTTCCTCTTTTGGGAAATGTATTTGTAATAGCAGTTTGTCAGAGTACCTGTTTTCATATATTCTCTCCAGTGCAGTGAATTATGAAGTTTCTGGATTTTTGCCAGTCTGATAGGTGAAATATAGCATCTGTGTCGCCTTAATTTGCATTCTTTGAATGAGGTTAAGCATCTTTCTATATTTTGAAGTTATCTTTACATATTTTTTCTGAGAACTGTGTTTATAGCCTTTGCGCATTTTTCTTATTAGGAAGTGTTCTAATTTATGAGCTGCTGGATTGCAATATACCAGAAATGGAGTGACTATTTATTTATTTATTTATTTTTATTTACATGGGCAGGCACCAGGAATGAAACCCGGGTCCTCTGGCACGGCAGGCATGCATTCTTGTCTGCCGAGCCACCGTGGCCCGCCCTGGAGTGACTAAAAAAGGGGAATTTAGTAAGTTGCTAGTTTACAGTTTTAAGGCTGAGAATATGTCCCAATTAAAGCAAGTCTATAAAGATGTCCAAATTAAGGCATCCAGGGAAGGATACCTTGATTCAGGAAGGCCAATCAAGTTCAGGGTTTCTCTCTCAACTGGCGAACACGGCAATGTCTTCTAGCTTCCTCTCCAGGTCTCTTGCTTCATGAAGCTGCCCCAGGGGCATTCTCCTTCATCTCCAAAGGTCGCTGGCTGGTGAACTCTAGTTCTTGTGTCTCTACTGCTCTAGTCATTCTCTTCACCCTGTTGTGGCTCTGATCTCTCGGAATCTCGTCATTCTGAAGCTTTTTCCAAAACACTTCCTCTTTTAAAGGATTCCAATAAACTGATCAAGACTCACCTGGTATGGGTGAAGTCATATCTCCCTCTATTCAAAGGTTAATACCCACAATTGGGTGAGTCATGTCTCTATGGCGATAACCTAATCAAGTTTCCAACCTATAATACTGAATGAGGATTAGAAGAAACACTTGCTCCCACAAGATTGATTAGGATTAAAACATGGCTTTTCTAGGGTACATAAATCCTTTCAAATTAGCACAGCCTGTCAGATATTTCTGACTCATTTTTAAAAACTCTGTATATGTTAAGGAAATGGGCCCTTTACCTGTGATACAAGTTTCAGATATTTTTTCAGGTAGTCATTCTAGCTTTTGACTTTTCTGCATTGCAGAAAGTACTATTAGCAATTTTTAATTAAGAAATGTAAATCAGTTTGTTTTAACTTGATCTCTCAGAAGCAATGGATAATTTTCTCTGTTTTTTTTTTTCTGGACTTTTACTTTTTTATGTGTGTATATATTTCAATTTTTTGATTCATCTGCAATTTATTCTAATATGAAACATGAGGTATGAATCTAACTTTTTTTTTTTGCAGATGGCTACCTAGTTGTCCTAGTACCCTTTAATGAATAATCTATTTTCTCCTCACTGGTTTGAAATATATTATCATACATTGAATTCTGATATTTATTTTAGCTCCTATATATACTTTGGTTCTATTTTTGGCATTTGTTGTATTTTCTATTGATCATTTTGTCTATCCATGTAGAAAACCTCACTGTTTTAATGATTGTGACTTCATTAAATATTTTAATTTTTAATGAAGGTAAATAATCCCATGTTAATCTTACTTTTCACAATTTTGCTAGCAACTCTTATTTTTCCTTATGAACGTTAGATCAACTTGTCTGTCATTAAAACATTAGAAACTTTATTGATCATGTTAAATTTATAGATTAACAGAGAGAATTGAGTCTTCCTGGACAAGAATGTGGTTTATTCCTTTTACTCATCTGATTTGTATTTCTTGGAAGCATTTTAAAGTTTTCATCACTGATGTTGCACATTCATTGTTCAGTTTATTCCTAGATATTTCAAAAGTTTTTAAATTAATGTAAATGGAGTATTTTTTCCCATTATATCTGCTAATTGGCTGTTGTTGCAGATATAAAAGCTGCTGATTTTTTTTTTTTTTTTAATTTGCATATGGGCAGGAGGCACCAGGGATCGAACTCCAGACCTCCAGCCCGGCAGGTCGGAGCTCTGCCTGCTGAGCCACGGCAGCCGCCCAAAAAAGCTACTGATTTTTATAGACATATTTTGTCCTAACCATCTTAGTAGATTCTTAATGTTTAAAGTTTTTTTTTTTTCAATTATTATCTTAAGTCTTCAGATCATCTCATCTGCAAGTATCTCTTCCAGATTTGTAGAACTTTTGGTTTCTTCTGTTTAATTTCATTGGTTAATATCTCCAGAAAAAATTTAGGCAACAGTGGTAAAAATAAAAGAAGATATCCTTTTACTTTTTATTCCTGGGAATGCTTTAATTGTTTTTCCATTAAACATGGTGCTGACTCCTGGGTTGAAATTAATGTGTTTTGTAATATTCCATGTGTCAATTTTACTCCTGTTTTAATAAGAGTTTATATCAAGAATGAGTGTTAAATTTTGCCAGATGCCTACTCAGTATTAGTTAGCAAGACTCATATGATTTTTCTCTCTTGATCTATTGCTGTATATGAATTACGTTGATAGATTTCCTAATTTTGAGCTTTTATATCTATTTACATTCCTACAAAAACAATTTTGCTTATATAATAATCTTGTAATTATTTTTAAAATGAACTGTTGATTATGTGTGAGACTAAAGCAAAAAATGTTTATTTGGTGCAAAATTTATATTTTGACTAGCGCATTTCCTAATATAACTTATGTGGACAGCTTAATCGAACACCATAGTATTTGGAACCTTGTGTAGGGCATGAGATTTTGTAGGTTTGTCCAGAGTGATGCCCCAGTAAATTCCAGAGTGATTTGAACAGTGAATAAAAAAGTATTTGCAAAGTCCCCTTGGGGGAATGGTGAGAAAGGAGGAAAATTCAACTTCCCGAAGTAGAAAAGTTTTGATATTCTCACAAGCAACGGGACAACCAAAGCAATAGGCTGAGATCCCAATCTTGGGGTTTGTTCATATGAAACTTAACCCCATAAAGGATAGGCTAAGCCTACTTAAAATTAGGCCTGAGTCACCCCCAGGAGAACCTCTTCTGTTGCTCAGATGTGGCCTCTCTCTCTCAGCCAACATGACAAGCAAACTCACTGCCTTCCCCCTCTCTGCATGGGACATGACTCCCGGGGGTGTGGATCTTCCTGGCAACGTGCGACAGAGATCCTAGATTGAGCTGGAACTCAGCATCAAGGGATTGAGAAAACCTTCTCAACCAAAAGGGGCAAGAGAGAAATGAGACCAAATAAAGTGTCAATGGCTGAGAGATTCCAAACAGAGTCTAGAGGTTATCCTGGAGGTTATTCTTACGCATTAAATAGCTATCACCTGTTTAGTTAAGGTGTAATGGAGAGACTGGAGGGAACTGCCTGAAAATGTAGAGCTGTGTTCAGTAGCCATGTTTCTTGAAGATGATTGTATAATGATATAACTTTCGCAGTGTGAGTGTGTGATTGTGAAAACCTTGTGTCTGACACTCCTTTTATCTAACTTATCGACAGACGAGTAAAACATGGATTAAAATAAATAAATAGTAGAGGGAACAAATGTTAAAATAAATTTAGTAGATTAAAATGCTAGTGATCAATGAAAGGGAGGGGTAAGTGAGTATGGTATGTATGAATTTTTCTCGTTTCTTTTTATTTCTTTTTCTGAATTGATGCAAATGTTCTAAGAAATGATCATAATGATGAATATACAACTGTGATGATATTTTGAGTTATTGATTATAGAACAAGAACGGAATGATCATATGATAAGAATGTTTGTGTTTGTATGTGATTATGTATCATAAATAAAAAAAAATTTTTAAAAAGAAAAAATGTATTTGCAAAATTCCCTTGGGGAAATGGGGAGAAAGGAGGAAAAAAAATGAACTGTTGAAATCACTTTGATATTATTTCATTTAGTATTTTTCGTCATTGATATCATGTTATTCCTAAATAAGTTTAGCCTGTTTTACCTTTATTCATGTGTTACTTTTGATGAATCTGTTAGTATTTTGTTTCTTTTGCTTCATGGGAAGAATTTCTTTATTTTTATTCTTTCTTTCTGCTTTCCTTAAATTTATTTTGTGCTTTTCCTGACTTCTTGAGTTGAATGCTTAATTTGTTTGTTTTTATTTTCCAGTTAATTAATATATTTAACACTGTGAATTTTTCATAAGCATAGTTTTAGCCATATCCCTTAAATGTTCTGGTAGGTACTTGAATTTAGTTAGGCTACAGCCTAAGTGCAGTGACAAAAACACATGAAAATTCAGTCACCTAAGGAAGACGAAAGTCTGTTTCCTGTCACATTCCAGAGGTAGACGGGGCCATCACTTCATTAGGAACTTAAGTTCCTTTTTGTGACCCTTCCACCCTGAGGATACTGCCTTTGTTTAATTAGTCAGAGATGGCTCACATCGTTTTATTCTAGTTCCAGCTCCTGGAAAGAAGGGACAGAGGGAATGGGGACAAAGAATTTCCTTTCCAAAGGATGTAACTTGGAAATTAACCACATAACTTTTTCTCACATCCCTTTAGCTAGAATTCATCGCATGACTATATCTAGTACAAAGGAATCTCAGAAATGTAATCTCTGGCTGGACAGTTTGGTGCACAGCTGAAAAAAACAGGAGTTCTCAAGAAGAAAAAGAGATTGATATTGGGGGAGAGTTGGTGGATTCTACCACAAAGTATTTTCATTGTTGTTATTTTTCAGATATTTTGCAATTTTAGTGTTGAGTAATTTTTCAAGTGTTTTCTTTTTTATTTCTAATTTTATTACATCATAATAAAAGAATATTATCGCAGAATTCGCGCCTGCCATACCGGAGACCCGGATTCGATTCCTGGGTCTTTCTACTATAGGAAAAAAGGGCTTGTGAATATTCCACAGTCCTATTATTAACTAGGTCTTTTATATCCTGCTTAACTTTACCCTCTTGTATTTTAAATGGGCTAAAAGATATAAAGCCTCTAATTCTGTGATGTTTATATTTCTCTTTGTATTCTTGTACTTTCTGGTTTATTAATATTGACACTGTATTGTTTGTGTACACAAAGAGGAGGACAGACCACTGTCTAAAGTTTAGCGAATCTGGGCAATTTCATTTCCCATTTATTAGAGGGCCTCTTTCTATCCCGAACATAATACATGGATGAAAGTGTCAATATTCCTGGAGCTTGTTTTATCTTATGTTAGACTGTACAGTAATGGTCTTCTTTAATCTGAATGGCTGTTTCTGTTTTTCACTTACTACACAGGTAATTCTGACTCAAAGGACAGAAGAGGTGAGCTGCTCACCTTGTTATCTGTTGTTTCTTTTACACAATGTACAATATTCATCTACGTTTCCTTTGCTAATAGTCAATGTTAACCTTGTGCGTCTGTGGCTGTGTTGTGTGTTTACTTTCCTTTGTTTCCATATTTACCTATTACAGAAGAGTAACAGAAACAAGTATTCAATATAAGTTTCTAAAATGTAGTTAAGGACTCTAAGCCTATGACATATTTTAACAAGTAATAATGTACCTGTATTTTACTTTGTCATGTCATCTTGTTAATATTACCCTTTGGTAATATTAGGCCACAATTCCTATGCCATAGTTAATTTCTAGGCCATGGCTTCAGTAAAATATTCTGGTGTTGTGTTGACTGTTTTTTCCTGGTCTATAAAATTTCAACTGTTTTTGATTTTCAGCCCTCTATTTGCAATTTCCTGTGGCCTGAGATGCTGTGTTTATGGTCAAAGCAGTGAGCCCCTAGTCGGGAGCAGAAGTGCGTGGGTTTTCATGCATTGAAGTGGTACATTTTGCCCAGGACAAGAGCAGGGCTAGAGCTTGAGTGAAGGATCATCCAGTACTTTTAGAAGTGACCATTGTACTTGAATATGGAAATATTAATCTGTAAAGCAATTTTTCTCATCATAATTTCCTATTTCATTAAATCAGGCCTTCTGAGATTATTTTTCTGACTCAATCATTTAATTGTGAACAGTTTTTACTGCATAATTAAGTAATGGAATATTTGAAGGCTTATGTCTTTCATGTCCCATAAAGAAGGGAGCATTTATAAGTCATGAAAGTGGACATTCCAGTCCTTTATGTGTTGTGCACCTGACCCTTTATTTGGTGAGGAATAGTGAAGTGTTGTCATCTGTGTGCACAGATTTCTCTCCCTTTTCCAACTCTCACTTTCCTAAGCTCAGAAACCAAACAGATTCAATTAATGTAGTGTCCCTTGCAATTCAGATCCACTTACCAAATTTCAACTATCAAATGCAGAACTTAATAGATTTAAATTACAACAGATAGTTATCTTTGCTCCCTAAAACTATTCTTCTATCCAGTCTCATGATAAAATCAAAGTGATGGCCTTAAAGATTAAAGATAAGATCCTTCTTCTACTTTGCATTATATTTTCATAATATACTTAGTTGATATGAATTTGAGTAGTTTCAGTATTATGACTTTAAAAGGTTAAATTACCTTATTGTTTAGATTATTCTAAGCATGGCATTTGGCAAGCTTATAAATATAATAAATCTCCTTTTTAAGTCAAAATTATTTTGTGTAGTTGTGTTTGACCAGACAGGAATATGAAGAAACATACATATTCACAATAATCTGTGAAGCCTCATTTGTAATGGCAATTTTACCAGAGCAGATCAGTAGATTTATTGCTATAAATTTTACTATTATATTCTCATTTTACAGCAAAATGCTTTTTGAGAAGTGAGTCATTTGTTTGGAAATCTTTGCGTTATAATGGGTTTGATTAGCAAGTTACAGTGTCTTCTGTAAATTTAATTATGAGTCACAAGTTTTATGCCCTGGTTTTGAGGTACTTTTGAACATCAATGCCTGGTGTTTTAATTGTTAAAATGAAAAGAAAGAGGGAAGAAGGCAGGCAGGCAACTTTGCTTCCTTTCCTTCAAAGTCCAAGAAACTGGGCGAGGCTTTCTCCCAAACCATTGGAAGGAGTCCGAGTGCTTCTCCGGAGTTGGTGATCGATTAGTGGTGGTCCATCATGCAGAAGCGAGTGAGTGGTGAAAAGCAGCAGAGCCTATTGGTTGCAAGGATGTAAGTGTGTTTGAAGGGTGCCACACCCTCTACTCTAGGCTGCACCTTAGGAAAAAGAAGAGAACCCTTATGGACTAAGAAATTAACCCCACATCTTTGCACCTACATTTGTTGGGGAGCCATGTCTATGAAAAGCATAATCAAAATGATATATTTAGAGGATGTACCTGTGTCTACTTTTAATAGGTTGAATTCCCTGTCTTTTAAGCAGGTGTGACAACTGGATCATCATGTATGTAATCTGGTTTGCAAAGAGATAGGTATCATACTACTCATGTATCACCTGGGTGAGGTAGTATCAGCGAGCATATAGGAAACTTAAAGAAAAAATCTAGATCTAGCAGTAAACTATAAATTCTTACAGTTTAGGACTAGAAGTAAATGTAGAGAGGAGACTTTGTCCTATACCTCAACTTGCAATAAGGAAACTAAAGTCTACAGAAGCAAAGTGGTTGGCCAGGAGACCCTGACCTGTTAGTAACAAAACCAGGACTGAAGCACTAAGTTCCGAGCTGTTCTCTTTATACTATGGTATTGATTTTTGTGATTCGGGAAATTCTGACTTTCTTTAAGAGTCCACACAGCCCTCTTTTAATTGCTACTACTCCCCATAACCCTAGCATTTGTTAGACCTGCTTGATTTGATTCCCTTGCCTGCCTCCTCCTTTTTATTTTATTTCTTAAAGCTGAGAGAAACAAGGGTTACTTGTATTAAGGCTATAGTTACCACTAATTGCTTTATTTCTTTCGTTGATATCTTTTCATACCTATGTGGATAGAAAACTCATGAATAAGAATAATTATTTTAGAAGGAGAACAAAAGTACTAGCCTACAAAGTCCAAGAAATTGATCATTTCCTCATGTATTATTTCTGAATGTATTTCAAATTGTAGAACCTGCTTTGTAAACAATTTTACTGATGTTAATTTGGATAATTTGTATAATATAGTAATAATGCAGTAGTTTCTTTCTTTTTTTAAATTTATTTATTAATTAAAAAAATTAAGAACAAACAAAAACATTAACATATAATTCTGTTCTACATATATATTCAGTAATTCTCAATATCATCGCATAGTTGCATATTCATCATTTCTTAGAACATTTGCATCAATTCAGAAAAGAAATAAAAAGACAACAGAAAAAGAAATAAAACAATAACAGAAAAAAAAGATTATACATACCATACCCCTTACCCCTCACTTTCATAATGCAGTAGTTTCACCCTGCCATTATCTAGCAAGAACCTGCTCATCTTGAAGTCAGTATTCATAATGAATATGCTCTCCAGTTATTTTATTTAGTCTTCACTAAAAGGTATACAGTTTTATGCTTCAGTATTGTTAGTTTCTTGGATTAGGTTGGCTCTAAGAGAAACAGATTCTGAGATGGAGATTTGCATGCAAGAAGTTTATTCTTCCCAGGTTACCTGTGAGGCAGTAAAGAAAGTAGCATCGGGTAGAGAGAAGAAGTTGGATGCTGTGCAGTCAGAGGAAGGGTAGCAAAGGCCCCAGCCAATCCCACAGGGAACTCTGGAGCTGGAATCATCAAGGCAATGGAAGTATTTCTCTTGCTCAGAGCAGTTCCTAAGGAAGGTCTGGCTGAGAATCATCAGCTGCCAGTCCTTCCAGCAACTTAGGCAGTGGGTTCTTTGGTCATGCAGAAGGATCTATAACATCCACTGGAGTTCCTGTGAAGTGTGAGTAAGATAGTGAGGCAAACTACCATTCATAAATAGAGATTTTCTCATCTAAGAAAATATTATTGATTAGTTTATGTATTAAGACTAGGAAATGAGTTGCAAAGTTCAGTATGTGGGGAGGCAGTGCTGTACAATGATTAAAAGCATGGACTTTGGAGCTAGACTATTTACATCCTAACCCTACTGTTCAGCAGTGTGGGCTAGATATTTAACTTAGCTGTGCCTCATTTTGCAGTGTGTAAAATGGGTGGGGGACAGAATCTTTTCATAGAGCTATTATGATGAGTAAAGGAAATAAAGTGGTTGGCATGGTGTTAGGTGGTTATATAGCAATTGCTCAGTAAGTGTTGGTGATTGCCATCACCGTTCCTACTACCACCAACACTCTTTACTAATAGCCTTAGATATGAGACCAAGGAAGCCAGGAAGCACATCAGTTCAGTCAGAACTCATGGAAAGAAGAGCCTCCTGGAGCCTGGTGTATGTGCTGCTCTCAGGGTCATCTTGTAGCCATATCACTACAAATGCAGATATTAGTTAATCCTCTGCCTTGTACCATTTTTTAATTAAAAAAAAATTTTTTTAAGTTGCAGGTATAAGAAAAATCATGCATAAATTACAGAGATCTCATGTTCCACCCCATTATTAGCAACTTGCCTTAGGGTAGTACATTTGTCACAATTCACAAAGGAACATTTTTATAATTGCACTATTTAATAGTAGTCCATTGTTTAAATATGGTCCATTGGTTACAATGGGTTTCACTGCTCACGTCTTTTTAATAAAATTCTGCATAAACCCATCTTATCCCACTTAAAAAAATAGTTTCTTGGTTTTTTGTAATGGGGTTTTTTTTTATGTAAAGGCCTTATTACTGGTTTTGTTAAATAACAAGAATACAGGATAAGTTGTTCTAACCATACTTTAAATTGTTTTAGAGGTAATCATTTACACAGCTGCCTTATTTATCTGAAACTAATATCCTATTAATATTTGTGAATGAATCCTTAAGTTACAGTGTTCTAGTTTGCTAGCTGCTGGAATGCAATATACCAGAAACAGAATGGCTTTTAAAAGGGGGAATTTAATAAATTGCTAGTTTACGGTTCTAAGGCCGAGAAAATGTCCCAATTACAACAAGTCTATAGAAATGTCCAATCAAAGGCATCCAGGGAAAGATACCTTGGTTCAAGAAGGCTGATGAAGTTCAGGGTTTCTCTCTCAAGTGAAAAGGCACATGGCGAACACAGAGTTTCTCTCTCATCTGGAAAGGCAACTGTTGAATACGGTCAGGGTTCCTCTCTCATCTGGAAGGGCACATGGCAAACACAGCATCATCTGCTAGCTTCTTCTCCTGGCTTCCTGTTTCATGAAGCTCCCTGGGAGGTGTTTTCCTTCTTCATCTCCAAAGGTCACTGGCTGGTGGACTGTGCTTCTCATGGCTGTGTCATTCTGCTCTGCTCTCTCTGCATCTCTTTCTTTCTCCAAAATGTTTCCTCTTTTATAGGACTCCAGAAACTTATCAAGACCCACTCAGATGGGTGGAGACATGTTGTCACCTAATCTAGCTTAACATCCACTCTTGATTAAATCCATCTCCAGGGAGATGATCTGATTACAGTTTAAACATACAGTATTGAATAGGGATTATTCTGCCTTTGTGAAATGGGATTTAGATTAAAATATGGCTTTTCTAGGGGACATACATCTTTTCAAACCAGCACATACAGAGTTCTAGAACTAGGCAGGACATGCCTCTTATTTATTTATTTTTTTAAATTTTTATTAATAAAACCAATCAACATACACTCATACAATATGAATATTCTTTTTTATCACATAGTTGTATATTCATCATCATGATCATTTCTTAGAACATTTGCATCAATTCAGAAAAAAAAATAAAAGAAAACAAAATCATACATACCATACCCTTTATCCCTCCCCCTCCCCGATCACCAGCATTTCAATCTACTAAATTTATTTTAACATTTGTTCCCCCATCATCTACTTATTTTGTTTTTTTGTAATTTTTTATTAATTAAAAAAAATTACAAGAAACACAAACATTCCCAACACATACACTCAGCAATTCACAATATCATCACATAGTTGCATATTCATCATCATGATCATTTCCCAGAACATTAGCATCAATTCAGAAAAAAATACAAAGACAACAGAAAAATATAACAAACAGAAAAAAAAAATTTTTACAGGCATACCCCTTACTGATCCCTTTCATTGATCACTAGCATTTCAAACTAAATCTATTTTAACATTTGTTCCCCCTATTATTTATTTTTATTCCATATGTTCCTCTCATCTGTTGACAAGGTAGATAAAAGGAGCATCAGACACAAGGTTTTCACAATCACACAGTCACATTGTGAAAGCTGTATCATTATACAATCATC
>PVIY010048748.1:0-17129 GCA_004026745.1 Myrmecophaga tridactyla
TTTAAAAATAAAAAAAATAAAAACTGAGAGAGAGATTGAAATTTTCACAAACAAACTCTGAAAGAATCTGTCAACAAGAGACTGGCCCTAAAAGAAAATACTAAAAGGAGTTCTATCAGTTGGAAAAAAAAAAAGACGGAGAGGGAGGTCTGGAGGAGGGCACAGAATTGAAGACTACCAGTAAGGGTAAATTAAAGGATAAAAAGAGAAAGAGGGAAAAGAATATATATTCCTGAGAAATAAAATTAAAAAGATAAGATGGTGGATTCAAGAAACACTTTTTCAGTAATAACCTTGAATGTTAACGGACTAAACTTAACAATTAAAAGATAAAGACTGGCAGAATGGATTAAGAAATATAATACAGCTATATGCTGCTTACAAGAGACTCCTCTTATACACAAGGATACAAATAGATTGAAAGTGAAAGGATGGAAAAAGATTTTCCACTCAAGTTGAAACTAAAAGAAAACAGGAGTAGTTTTACTATAGCATTGGACAAAATAGATTTTGAATGTAAAGACATCATAAGAGACAAAAAAAAGGGCACTATATGTTAATTAAAGGGACAATTCACCAAGAAAATGTAACAATCATAAATGTTTATGCTCCCAATCAAGGAGCTCCAAATTACGTGAGACAGACATTGGCAAAACTGAAGGGAGCATAGATGTTTCAACAATAATAATAAGAGATTTCAATACACCACTCACTTATACAGACAGAACAACCAGATAGAAGATCAACAAGGAAATAGAGAAGTTAAACAACTTCATAAATGAATTAGACCTAACATATATATATAGGTCATTACATCCCAAAACACAGCGTATATATTCTTCTCTAGTGCTCATGGAAATTTCTCCAGGATAGATCATATGGTGGGGCACAAAACAGGTTTTTATAAATTTTTAAAAACTGAAATTATTCAATGCACTTTCTCTGATTACAAAGGAATAAAGCTAGATCTCGATAACCACCAAAGAATAAGAACATTCACAAAAATATGGAGATTAAATAGCACACTCTTAAACAACCAGTGCGTTAAAGAAGAAATTGCTAGAGAAATCAGTAGCTATCTGGAGATGAATGAATATGAGAATACAACTTATCAGAACACATGGGATATGGCAAAGGCTGTGATGAGAGAGAAATTTATTGCCCTAAATGCCTACATTAAAAACAAGAAAGAGCCAAAATTGAGGATTTAACTGCTCACCTGGGGGAGCTTGAGAAAGAACAGCAAACTAACTCCAAAGCAAACAGAAGAATAGAAAAATAACAAAGATTAAAGCAGAGTTAAATGAATGGGAGAACAACAGAAAGAACTGATAAAACCAAAAGTTGGTTTTTTTAGAAAATCAATAACATTGATGGGCCATTAGCAACTGACAAAGAAAAAAATAGAGATGGTGCAAATAAACAAAATCAGAAATGAGAAGGGGTGCGTTACCACAGACGCTGAAGAAATAAATCATAAGCTAATACTATGATCAACTATATGCCAACAAACTAGACAACTTAGCTCAAATGGACAAATTCCTGGAAACACACAAACAAGCTACGCTGATTCAGGAGGAAACAGAGTATCTCAACAAACCAATCAGAAGTAAAGAGATTTCAATCAGTCATCAAAAATCTAACAACAAAGAAAAGCCCAGGCCTGATGGTTTCACAGGGGAATTCTATCAAACATTTCAATAAGAACTAACAACAACTCTGCTCACACGTTTCCAAAAAATTGAGGAAAAAGGATCTCCACGTAACTCATTTTTTGAAGCTAATATCAGTTTAATATCAAAACTGGGTGAAGATGCCATAAGAAAGGAAAACTACAGTCCAATTTCCCCAATGAACATAGATGCAAAAATTCTCAACAAAATATTAGCATATTGAATTCAACACATTAAAAGAATTATACACCACAACCAAGTGAGGTTAATACCAGGAATGCAAGGATGGTTCAACACAAGAAAATCAATTAATGTAATACAGCACATTAACAAATCAAAAGGGAAAAATCACATGATCATCACGATTGATGCTGAGAAAACAGTCAACAAAATTCAACATCCTTTTCTGATAAAAACACTTCAAAAGAAACAAATCAAAGGTGATACCTTAATATGATAAAGGGAATATATGGAAAAACCGATAGCCAGCATCATACTCAACGGAGAGAGACTGAAAGCTTTCCCCCTAAGATCAGGAACGAGACAAAGATGCCCATTGTCACCACTATTACTCAACACTGAGCTATAAGTTCTAACTAGAGCAATCACGCAAGGCAAAGAAATAGCCTCCAAATTGGAAAGGAAGAAGTAAAACTTTCATTATTTCTAGAAGACATGATACCTTACTTGGGAAAATCCTGAGAAATCTACAAAAAAGGTACTTGAGCTAATAAATTCAGCATTCCCTGCTCATGGATAGGAAGACTAAATATAGTTACGGTGTCAATGCTACCCAAATTGATGTACAGATTCAACACAGTAACAATCAAAATTCCAACAACCTACTTTGAAGACTTGGAAAAGCTAGTTACCAAATCCTTCTGGAAGGGAAAGACACCTTGAATAGGTAAGAGCATCCTAAAAAAGAAGAACAAAGTAGGAGAATTAACACTCCCTGGCTTTAAAACCTATTATAAAGCCACAGTGGTCAAAACAGCATGGTACTGGCAGAAAGATATAAACATTGACCAATGGAATCAAATCAAGAGTGCAGAAATAGACCACCACCAAATCTATGGTCAACTGATTTTTGACAAGGCCCCCAAACCCTCTGAACTGACACAAAACAGTCTTTTCAATAAATGGACATGGAAGAACTGGATATCAATAAGCAAAAGAATGAAAGAGGACCCCTACCTTACACCTTATACACAAATTAATTCAAAGTCATTCGAACAACTCATACACAGGGAGCCCAGAATAAGAAAGAGGTCCTTTAAAACCTTATGGATTATTGTAATGCCTGAATACACATTAGAGTATATTAAACAAATAATCAAAAAGTATTTGCAAAGTTCCCTGAGGAAAAGGAGAAAGAATGTGGAACTATTATACCTGACCATCAGGGAATCCCGATACTGTGTCAAACTTTAGGGACACCCAAATCAACAGGCCATGCCCTCGATCATAAAGCTTACTCTTTTGAAGCTTATCTAGGTAGAGGAGAAGCTTAGACTACCTATGGGTATGCCTAAGAGTTATTTCTGAAGGACCTCTTTTGTTGCTCAGATGTGGCCTCACTCTCTCTAAGCCCAACTCTGCAAGTAAAATCATTGCCCTCCCTGCTACGTGGGACATGACATCCAGGAGTGAAATTATCCCTGGCAACATGGGAAATGCCTCCCAAGGATGAATCTGGCCCTGGCACCATGGGATCAATAATTCCATTCTGACCAAATGGGGGAAAAGAAATGTAACTACAAAAGTATCAGTGGCAGAGAGAGTTCAAATAGAGTTGAGAGGCTACTCTGGATGTTGCTCTTACGCAAGCTTCAGTTAGACCTTGCTACCTATCATAATCTGCCAAACCCCAACCAAGGACCATTCCAGCCAATCCTAAAGAACACCTAAGGCAATATATAAGATTCCACAAGGGTTCCATGCACTAGAGTAACTTTCTAGAAACCTACAACTTCCAGATGGGACCTGGTCTAGATATATCCTGAAACCTAGAGGGCCCAGCCTTTCCAGAACATCAGCTATTTCAATCTCCTTACCCCATATTGGTGACAGACCCTTCCAACATGAAAATTTAGAATGGCCATAGCCCAAATACCCCAAAAGAGAGGGATGTAAAGATCAAAGGTGATGGCAGTTATACAGAGAAGGGAGGATTTACAAATGATTATGAATGCTGAGTCATTGAACTGATAAATCTTTTAGTCTCCAGTATCTTAGAGCAGCGAGAAGTAAGAACCTAAAATTGTAGAACTGTAACCCATGTCAAACTTTGAAATATGTTCTACAACTAATTGTGGTGCTGTGCTTTGAAATTTATTGTTTTTTATCTGTTATTTTTCACAAAAAAATAAAAATAAAAAGTTGATTATGGTGAAAAAAAATATTTAATCCTTCTAGCCTCCTATATTCTGGAGCAGCTAGAAGGAAAAATCTGAAAGAAGCAAATGGTAGCCCATCCTGTGACTACTTGTTGAAGAGTGCTTTGAAAACTATTGCTTTTTTATTTCTTTGCTTTGTTTATATGTTATATTATACAATAAAAAGTAAAAAAAAAAAAAAAAGTTGATGAAGGAATGTGTAGTCAATTTATTTCTAGAGAAATAAAGTCAATCTAACAAACTGATTAAGTGGAACCAGTTAAGAAAGTTTCTACTCTCTTAACTCCAAGTTTCTTTTATATAAAGTAGTCAGAAACATGTCAAAAATAAAATGTTAAATCATAGCTAAGAATTAATAGTATTTATTCTGAAACCTACTGCATTGAATTTGTAAATAACATAAGCTGTAGCTTTAAAATGTAAGGCGCCAAGGAAGAGAAAGTTTTATCCTGATAAAAATTTACAACATAGAGCTTTAACAACACAATAATAAGAAAACAAACATCCCAATAATTAAAAAAAGAAAGAAAATAAATAAAATACTCAAAAACTTCACACACACACAAAACATATGTACATAAATATGGCCAATACAAAGTTGAAAAGATGTTCAACATCATTAATTATTAGGGAACTACAAATTAAAACCAAAATGAGATGCAATTTCACACTCACTAGAATGGCTAAAATTAAAAAGACTGGCAATACCACTGTTAATAATTCCAAGAATGAGCAACTAGATTCATATATACTGCTGGTGGAAATGTAAAATGGCAAAATCCAAACAGTAAGTAGCCTGGGAGTTTCTGATGAAGATAAATTTATACTTATACATGACCTGATTTTCCTATGCCTAGGTTTTCACCTAATAGATAGGAAAATATATGTCCACATAAAGATTTATATATGAATGGCCATAGCAGCTTTTATGCCAGTTTAAGAAAGACCTCATTAATTCACATGATTACTATAGTAAGTATAGTTGGTCAATCATCACATGAATAGATACATCCATATAAGAAATAGCTATTCAACAACAAAATGAATAAATTAATGATGCACACAACAATATGGAAGAACTACAAAATTATTATGAGCAAAAGAAGACAAATAGAAAAGAGAAAATACTGTTTGATTCCACCCATATCTAGGAAAGATACAATGAAATATAGTGACATAAAGCAGATTAGTGGTTGCCTGTGGCCACTGGGATAACCTTTTAGAGTAATATAAATGTTCTATAGTTCGATTGTTGCGGTGATTATATAGGTTATCAAAACTCAACAAACCATATACTTAAAATGCACATTATTTTACTTCATATACTTTATACTTTGATAAAGTTGATTAACAAAAGTCACAGGGAAGTCATTGTCAAACACTGAGTATAGGTAGCATGATCCCTCTGCTTTCTCCCACTAGAGAGAAAAAATGCAGAAATCCTGAAGGCTCAAAGGTTAATAATTAGTAAAGAGAAAATAACCAGAAACATTTTTGCAGTTTAGTAACATAAACAGCAGGACATTAAGATTCAACAACAAAGAGATCTTCACAATGAGGGTGGAAAGAAGGGAGAAGAAAAGAGAAAAGAAAAATTCTTACAAGAAAATCTTAAACCAGCAGAAAAGTTGTAGTACAAATGGGTGAGAATGAATAATCAGTCTTGGCTGCACATCAGAATCATTGATGCCAGGACCCTAATCCCCAGAGTCTGATTTTATCAGATTGTGGCAAAGCCCAGGTATCAGTCTTTCCCTTAGTGATTCTAACGTGCAGCCATAAATAATTAGTTAAATCCCGTGATTATAACAATGGCTGAGAGTCACTCAGCTAGGAGGAAAAAGAATAAGATTACTTCTTTAATTAGGGTAAACAAGTCAGAGTGGCATTGGATGACACAGTGCACACATTTTATAGTTATAGGAAATGGAGTTTTGTTATTTTTTTATTTGCATGGTGAGGCATCGGAAATCGAACCTGGGTCTCCAGCATGGTAGATGAGAATTCCGCCACTGAGCCGTCACACCACCCCAGAAATGGAGTTTTTACATCAAGAAATTTAAGAAAACCATACCCAAGTCTGAAGAGGACTAGGGGTAGTAACGATGAAGAAAATGTTAAGATCCATTTGTCAAGGCATTCAACTGTACCTATGAACTTATATTTCTTTAATTTTAGTATCTCAGTATCCCATTCAAATATTGTACTTTTTTAAAAACTAAAGCTCTTTCTCATAAAAAGTACTTTTAAAAGTAAAAAAGTGGGCGGTGCAATGGTAGCTTAGTGGAATTCTCACCTGCCATGTCAGAGACCCGGGTTCAATTTCCAAAGCCCACCCACGTCAAAAAGAAAAAAAAAAGTAAAAAAAAAGCATAAATGAGTAGAAAAGCATGCTATAATATGAACTAGAAGCCTAAGTGTTCAGATCATGAGGTCAACATCATGATACTGAGGATCATATTACAGTCATCGGAAGACCATATGTGAGAGGACAGCCATATTTAACCAGTTTTAAATTCCCACAGCATTACAAACTATGCTGAAATTTTCTCCAACTCTTTTATGATGTAGGCAAATTTCTTTATGTTTCTAAGCCTATTTCCTTATCTATAAAATGGGGGGAAAGCAGTACTATAGAGAGGTTGTGAGGATTAAATAATTTGGGTAGAAGCTTTATTTAGCAAGGAGTCAGGCTCAACAGCAAGCTCTAACAACTCAAGTATCATTACTACAGACATTTAACATAATAACACTCCATTTTTTGTAATTTATTTTTATGGCTATAAAAGATAGGGAATGTAGAAGATAATTTATCAAGGTTGAAGGAGGAGGCTCAAATTATGGGGAAAGAGAGAAGAAAAAGGATTCAACACAAGTCATCATGGTAAATTAACCCAGGTAAGGGTAGAAGAGAAGCCAGGCTATAAAATCAAAGGGCCACGCAGGCAAAAAGAAAGACAGCAAGGATTAACCAGGTCATAGTCAAAATCTCTAAAATAAGGAATGATATGGAAGGCATGAATTCAGATGCCAACCCAAATTAGTACTACTGTAAAATGGCTCCTTTATGGTTCTAATAAAATTAGGCTGGACAAGGATTTAATGGGAAGATAAACTAAACTCTATTATACTTCTGATCAAAGTTTTTCAATGTGCCACATCTTGCTATCTCCCAAAACTCAAAACACAAAAGCAAATTACAATTTAGAACATCTACTCTACTGATTTTTTTTTCCTAAAAACCCCTTTAACATTTAAACACTGAAAAAGTGGCAGCTATATTTATTTGTGGAGCCAATCTTGTGGTTGCCCAGGACAAAAGGAATAAGGGGAAGTGTCAAAATAAACTCCCTGAAACAGCCAAAATAGCAAGTGCTAAAGCTTCACAGCACTCTCCATTTTCCCTGTAAAATACACTAGCGGATGCTCAAGGCACATAATCCTGCCCAATTTTATAAATTCTCCCTTCAATAAATAATCCCTTCCATCTGAATACATGGCATCACCATTCATTCAACATTGTCCTCACCAAGACTTCGGGGGAATCTCCTCCAAATCAGATTGTATTAGTCCACCTGGATGAGACTTTGAGACCAGTGTAACATTACAACTCTTACCCTTAACTGTTACTGTATCACTCGGTTCCTATCCCAGCCTTGCCTTATGATAATTAGGCAGAGGAACCCATGGCCATTCTTGAATAAAAAAATCAGATCAATGTAACATCACTACTCTGTTTACAAAAAAGCTTTCAGAGTCACCTAACCTAAGAGGCAAGAGCAAGAGAAAGTGTAACTATTCATTTCATTATGCAGCCATTACAAATAAAGATATATCATTAAAAAATAAAATAAAATAAAAAACAACAAACCTCCAAAAGGTCTCAGTAACAATTTTCTGAGAATTCTGCAACTTCAATGAAAGACTGTAAAATAAAACATACTTATTCAAAAGTAGAGAAAATCTGGCCAACTAAGATTCCTTTTTACACACAAGTATTTTCACACAGTTGTATATAAAATTAAACAAATGTTTAAGAAATTACTACCGTACCAATATTTTCACTCACAGTACACTCTAGGCACTTAATCTGTGTTATACGCAGTTCCTAAAGTATTCTCAAACACAGAAATAATCATCTGATAGCTACATTTCTTCATATACTAAAATAGGAGTTGGCAATTTTTTTTCTTTATAGAGCCAGATAGTAAATACTTACATTTTGTATGTCAAATGTTTTCTGTTGCAATCATTCAACTTGGCCAGAACAATGAAAAAGCAGCCATGAAAAGAAGTTAAAAAAAAAAAAAAAAAGCATGGGTACTAATAAAACTTTATTAACAAAAACAGGTGGTAGATCAGAATTGGCCCAGAGGTTGAGAAAACCTTCTGGACCAAAAGGGGGAAGAGTGAAATGAGACAAAGTGTCAATGGCTGAGAGATTCCAAACTGATAAGAGGTTATCCTGGAGGTTATTCTTACGCATTAAGTAGATATCACCTTGTTATTCCAGATGTAATGGAGAGGCTGGAGGGAACTGCCTGAAAATGTAGAGCTGTGTTTCAGCAGCCATGTTTCTTGAAGATGATCATATAACGATATAGCTTTCACAATGTGACTGTGTGATTGCGAAAACCTTGTGTCTGATGCTCCTTTTATATACCTTGTCAACAGAAGAGTAGAACATATGGAATAAAAATAAATAATAAGGGGAACAAGTGCTAAAATAATGTTTGAAATGCTAGTGATCAATGAAAGGGGGGGTAAGGGGTATGGTATGTATATTCTGTTTTCGTTTTATTTCTTTTTCTGAATAGATGGAAATGTTCCAAGAAATGATCATGATGATGCATATGCAACTATGTGATGATATTGTGAATTACTGATTATATATGTAGAACAGAATGATCAAAATAAGAATGTTTGCATTTGTTTGGTGTTTTTTGGTATTTAAAAAAATAAAAAAAAGAATTGGCCCAGAGGCTGTAATTCCCTGACCCTTGTACTAGGATCGCTGCAGAAGCTTTAACTTCCGAATGCATGCATTTATTTTAAATATAATATTACATCCAGTTAAATGGGAAATAAATTCTGCTTAATTCAAGCCGTAGCACTAACCAACATGTCAATTACTTCCAACTATCAATAGAAAGTGTGTCATTCTCAAATGTTGGGCAAATGTTTGTTCATTTTATAAACGTTTATTAAATACTTGCTATTACCTACAGTCATTCTCTGAATCCCTACCCCCAAGGAGCTTACAGTCCTCATAAATTTATGAATACTGTGATATAAAATCTGCAAATGGTACATGGGAAGGTGAGGAGTGAAGTGGCCAACTGGTCAACTTAGCTTGAGTGACAGAGAAGAAGCAGGAAAGATTTCACAGAGCCCTTGGTGCTTGAATAGCAGATAAATTGACCGTGAGGAGTCAAGAGAAGGAATATGGGGAAAGAATCTTCATCTCAGAGGAAGAAAGGATAAGACATAAAGATGTAAATCAACCTTTCAGATCTGCAAGCAGTCAGAATGACTAAAAGAGTGGCAATGAGGAAAGAAAAGTGAGGTTGAATATAAAAGAGGATAAAGAAAGACTCAATAAAACTTGGTAACAAAGAAAGTGTGTCAGAGGTTAGACTCTAGAATGGCTCCTCTGTTTCTGACATGGGTGGATGATGGTAATATTCACTGTGAGAGGTAACTGAGAATTAGGAGGTAAATAAAAGCAGCAACTCTTTTTTTTCTTTCTTTTTTTTTTTTTTGACATGGGCAGGCTCAGGGAATTGAACCCGGGTCTCTGGCATGGCAGGCAAGAATTCTGACACTGAGCCACTGTTGCCAACTCACCTTCTTTTCTTTTTTTTTTCCTTTTAAAGCCTCTTTAGAAAACTTTTAAATAATTTTTGGTAATTACAAGAGAAATATATATTTAGTATAGAATATAAAATGTGAAAATGTAGGAAAAACTAAAAGAAAATAAAAAGCTATAATCTCACCATCCAGAAAATGATTAAGCATTACAGATATATGAAAAAAAGGCTTTGAGGAATAAATATACAGACTCAACCTTCACTATTAATATTTTAAGGAAATTTTACTTATTTGAGCCATATGTGCACTTACATATTTAATTTTGCTATCCAAAAAATTTATTTTTCAATTATATTAGGTTGGAGCCTGGTCCAGTTGGGAGACAACTGTTGAGTTCTCCCCTCATGTTTTTGTTTCTTAATGCCAGTTTGATGCAAATTTCTGCTCAGAGTACTCACATAGTTCATGTTCTCTCATTGAGAATCTTATCTAAAATTACAAAAAATCACACCCTGATTTTGGGCAGAAATGGTTCCTAAGTGTACTAATTTGCCCAGCCTCTAACCTGGTAAGATAATAAGCACTGTACCAAATTTCCAGTTTCTTCAGAAATTTTTACCTTTTATTAACATAATGGAACAAGTTATGAAATAATTTGGTATCAGAATTTCTTACATAATTTTTTGGGGGAGGAACCAAATTTACTATAAGTAACTTTAACGAAAAAATCTTACTTAAATCTGAGCAAAACTTGAAAGCAAAAGGTAGTATGAGCTGTGTTAAGTGATTAATGGAAAATAGGCCAGGATCAAATCTTGCCATCTTAATCCATGAAATTAATCATGCATACACAAACAATGGCGAATTGATATAAGTCAACCAATAAAAAAAATCCTTAATCTCAGGATAAAATTAAGGGCCTATAAAGTATGCATTCACTAAAAAAGTCATTCTTAGGACTAAATAAATAACTATATATTCATATGATACTGTCTAATGCTACTACCAGAATACGTATATTTTTAAGTCAGTTTGCTGTATTATCTAGTGATTTGGAAACCCAAAGAATATGATTTGCGAATTTCAGTGCCTTCCTCCTCCTTAACACACTGGTACAAATCCCTACAAAATGCCCTGGAGCAAGCAAGCACTGAGCATGCAGCAAGTCAAGGAATGCTTCAAGTGGAAGAAGCTACTCTTTCAGGTAGCTAAACATGGTGCAACTCCAGACATAGGAACTAGGAGATGAAAGTGGAGGGAAAGGAGAAGAGAAAGAAGAGTGCACACTGTTCTCTCTAGTTTGGCTTCAATTTGTCTGAAGGCACCAAGATGTATTTACTCGATTATATAAATGTGAGCAAAAATGTTTAAAATTTAGCTAATGTAACTCTTACAGGTATGACAAACACAACACTAAACAAATTATAAGTCAAAGCATAGTCAAAGCCTGTTGCAATGTATTTCACTAAAAAATATACATTACACTTGCCCATATAAACAGATATTTTAAAGATCATATTACTTCAACATCTATCTTTGCCACTAACCATAAGCTCTATAAAGACAAGGATCTATCTCTCTTGCTTATTAAGAGCCCTTATCCATCTTGCTTATTAAGGTATCCTTGGAATATAAGAATGCCTAGCATACAGCAGGAATATTCGCTGAAAGAATGAACCAGTTTTTAAAAATGAAGCTCTAGATTAACTCTTGTAAGCAATATTTAATACTATATTCTAATGTAAAAAGAAAACATCCTGAAACCTTTCATAATAGGATCTACCTTACAGTAAAAACAGAAAACAAAACAAAATAAACACAATTTATTAAAACTATCCCATCAACAGAGAACCAAAGAAATTTTCTCAAATCCAGCAACACAAATATATTCCTTGAATAAATGATTCAGGTTAAGATGTACTTCGGATCTTAGTTAGTCTTACTTTTCCAAACTTCCTATGATCATAGACATTATCATGAAATTGTCATAGAGGTAGTTTTAGCCTCTAATTTACAGACTGTAATTCACAGAGTATTACTGCACTTGATAATATCCCAAAGAAAAAATAAAATTTTAAATGGTGGCTGTAACTCAATTTAATATATTTTTCTGGATAATTCCCATAATGTTTACTATGCCTAGAATATTGCAGATATTCAAAACACATAATAAATGCTTACCTTTCTTACCAGTGAGGATGGTTGAGAATTACAACATGTCTAAATTGCAAGGTAAATTTCTTAGTAATTAACAGACTAAAAAAGTAAGCCAGTGTGCAGTAAGTAACAGGCCCACTTCAAGCGAAAGTCCTTCTGTCAAGATTAGCTTCTATCCCAGGACAATGACAGCAATCTCCTTCCAAACTTCCATAAAATCTGGTTACCTCAACTCTGTGACATACCAAAAATGAGGGAGAAGAAATACATTTCTCTCTTGACCTCTAATAAATGCCCTGAGTAATATTTCTTCAAAGCTGGAAGAGGCAAAATTGGAAATTGTCGACCACACTAGGCTCTGGCTCCAGCATTGCCACCAGTGATTTAACAATGTAGATCTATGCAACCACTAATACAGTCGCTAACTTATTCTTCACAACAAATGGTGGTTCTAGTAATGGTAAAATCACCTTTCTACTTTACCAAGTTCATCAAAAAGTATATAGTCAGGCAATTCAATTAGAACCAGTAGGAGAGAACAAATGGAGTTACAGTTACAACTCCCATTAAATATATAAAAAGATATAAACTTGACATTTTGCCCACAAGAGGTGAACTGCAAATCATTAAGATTAAATGCAAAAACAAACAAAGAAAACTAGTGATTCAACTTATTTAATATTATACAAAAAATTAACTCAACAATAGTATAAAATATAAGAATCTAACATGTTATCCATACATACTTTGACTGTTATTAGGTCTATGTAACTTACGAACCAATAATCACAATCAGACTGTCTTTAAAGAATGGAAAAATGTACTTCCCTCCTGAAAAAGAATGCCCTCTGTAGAAGATGAAAAATGCCTGAGAGCTTTGGATGCTGGCAATCCAACAAAGACAATGTTTGTTTTTATTTTACCTATACCATATGATCATCCACCCACCTTATTTAGGAGGAAGCTAGAAAGTCCATAAAGAGGATGTAATTGGAAGGGATAAAGTAAATTGGAGGTGAACAGGTAAAACAACACCTTCATTTGACAATGCCCTTCTCCTATTCTAATATGAACTTTAAATTTAAACTTATTTTCCTGATAATTTTATCATATTAGTGGTCTTTCCATACAACAGTTTGAATAATACCAATAGTTAGTTGTATGCACTTGAAATCACTCTCTGTCATCTTGGTTTCTTCTCTGCAAAACAAAGGCAAAATTGGACACAATAGTCCTTGCTTTCTAGACCTAAAGTTCTATTATGATAGTTTCTAGAGCAGACAAACTTTCTAGGTTGCCTGCACCCACATCAATGTGGAAATTTTTTCACAATAACCCAAGCCAAAAAAATAACAGTAATTAGTCCCATTTATTAAGCAGTTAGTAACCATTTGAAAAATTGAAAAAAAAAACATATTTACTTCATTCTTAAATAATCATAATTACTTACTTATGGAACGTGTTACTGTTAAGTACTGCACAATTTCTCAAACAATTTCTTCCAGTACTAATATAAACCAAACTCAGTGGCCAAAATATTAAAAGGAATGGAGAGCCAAGTTCATTTCTTGTTCCACACTGATTTGGTGCAGTACTTGAATTTTATCATAGCAATCCCCCCCAAACCTAACCTCACAGAGATGTGATATCATTGAAAGGAATGTAGTACAATTTAATGTTTGAAACTATAAACTATTTCAAGCTAGTAGCTCATTTAACAACCAAGAAATGTCAAGTATCACTATCTGCCTTGAAAATGTAAATTATCCAACAGCATCTCTATGAGTTTTCTGCAATGCCTGGTGTACACTGCTGCACAATTTGGAAATCCTGGCCTTATAGCAAGGTATTAAATAATTTAGTGGCTTTAACTCAGACAGAACTGGATTAGAAATCAAAACTGGGGTGTATATCATGTAGCCTTGGATAACTGACTGAACCTTCTGACCCTAAATTTCTATGCCAGCCAAATAAGAATAACAGTACCAATCTCACAGAATAGCTGTGAGAAATAATCAGATAATGTTTGCACATACTAAATTTTGCCTATTATTGTCTGTAAAACAAAACAGATAGTTTATAAAACAAAGTTTTATAATTGTCTCCGTGGAGAAAAAATAAAACATTATAAGGTGAAGCTACAATGCCAAATCAAAACTTATAAACAAGTCTTTAGGAAAAAGATCATAAAGTACTTAAGAAAACAGAGTACTACAGTTTCCTCTAAAGGATGTCATAATGTTGACACACATCACAATAAATGTATGAGTATTAAACTGGCAACTTAGAGGAATATACTTAAAAAGGCAGTTTCTAAAGGCTAAACATACTAGGAAACATGAAGTTTTATAAACTAAGATTTTTTGATATGGCTCTAAGAACAGCCTTTAAAAAATACTTAAATTTGCTTAAAGCAAAACCTATTTGATTATAAGCAACTTTTCTCTCAAGAGCATAAAAGGTCAATATTATGCTCAAGCTTCAATACTCACAATGTGCTAAAAATTTTGGTTCCAAATGCACTTATGTGTCTTTTATCCAACAGGCATCTTAATAAAATGTGTAAGACAAGAATATTTCTAAATGCTTGGTTTATGAAAGGATTTTTAAACATTATTTCATTTGACCCTTGGATATTCTATTTACTGAAGAAATTGAGGTCCATAGAAGTTTAGTGATTTACTCTACAACCTACAGATCACACCGTTCAATGATAAAATCCATATTTCTAACTCTTTCTGGTATACCACATCTTTCCAGAAAGACTGCTCAAATCTTGTCAACGGGACCAGTATTGCTTAAACAACTATTACAAGCAGGTTGACCAACATCAAGGGCTGAGAATTTTTTTCCTGCACAGTAACAGCATTTCACTTGCAGAGATTTTTTCATCCATCAAGTATCTTGAATGGTTTAACATCAATAATTATTCTTAGATCGCCTCATAAAAGGAACATTTTTATCAGTCTTCTTTGCAAATGGTAATGGATGACTGAGCTATATGATACCTTTAACCCAGATTATTTCCCACATTGTACTCACCTAGTGGACCACTGCTCAACTCCAAATAGAAAGTATGAAAGGTTTTAAAGAGGGGTATTAAAATTTCTTTTTAAGGAAAAATATTAAACTAGCCTTCACATTTTTTTCTTCCACTACTAATAAAAACCAAACTCAGTGGCCAAAATATTAAAAGGAATGGAGGGAGGGCAAGCAACCTTGGTACCACCCCAAATACAATGCCATCACAGAAAGGCTATGCCTGTCTTTCAACTTGATCCAAGTAAATTCTAAAACCAACTTACCAGCAATCCTTCCACCCCCAATTCCCACATTTGTCTCTTTGGTAAATACATTACTATCATTTCCCAAGGTATCCTAACAGCAACTTACTAAGATCTACCTCATAATGACTTTTTCCTTAAAAACTAATGCAAATGCAATTCATTCATGAAATTACGTCAGGACACTTAATTCCTAAAGAAATTCTGCAGGAAGTTTTTATATAATGCATTTAATCATCTCCCTAGTTTACACCATTCAAAAAAATTAGTCTTTTATATACCAGGATTTATTAAGGGTGGAGGGGATTTGGTAAAGAAGGGATAAGGCCTATACTCTAACTGCTGTACTAATTTGAAACTTTGGTTGCCGTAATTTCTTATTCTCTCTAGGTAATATTTTGAAGAACTTCATACTTGGGCATTTTCTAGCAATGTAAATACATTAACAGAAACGTCTTCATTTCCATAGAGAATAGAAGAACGACCCTGCTTTCTTGGAAGGAAACAGCTATCTGTCTTGTACAATACTCAGTCCACTTTGCCACCGAATACAGACACACACAAAAAGAAAAAAAGACCTGTTTGGAAAATGTTTCTTCTCCAGTCAAAGGCTTTTCCCAGATAAAGGCAATGCTAAGACGAGTACAACAAAAAGCCCTTCTCTGAGGGGAGAAGTGCTCCAGAAAACGAAAGGCTTGAATTGGGAATAGAGGGTGAGTGTATGTGCTGTGTGAGGGCTGGAGGCAGCAGGCTCAGCGCTGAGATGCTCCAGCAGAATTACCAGCAGCAGCAGGAAGTTTCAATGGGGCCGTGCAGAGCATGCGCCCTGCACCCGCGCGGTGGCCTTATGTGGAAGGAGCACCACTTGCTAACACCAATAATAGACCAGCGGCACCAGAGAGAGAAACAAGAGCAACAAGCACCTTCTTCAACTGTTTCTCCCCTCCTTCTGAGCCCCTCCTCCAGCCTACATACAAACCACCCCACCCTGCATATGGGAGGGTGACTTCTTCTTCCCTTAAGCCCTACAGCCAAGATGAAGGGGGAAGGGAGTGGAAAAAGTAGAGAGATGCTTTTCTATTATTTGGGGGAAGGTGGGGAGAGAGAGAAGGAAAACTATGGGGGTGGGTGAAGGAATTAATCCTCTCTCCAAAGTGGAGAAGCTGAACCCACTTTGCCCCCCATTCGCGAGAATGGAGAATACTCTCCCTAGGGGGAGGAGCAGACCTCCCTACTCGGAAGGAGTTTGGGGGGTTAAATCCGCCCTCGAAGGCAGGGGAAGAGGGACTAGAGCACTCTCTCGGGGGAGTTCCCACCAGTGGGAGGGAGAGTTGGAGAGTCCGCTGGCCTCCGCCCACCCAGGTGGAGGAAAGGAGTAGGCGCTCCGACGAGATGGGCCCAGCCTCCCCCGAGATGGTGGAGAGGATGGTGGGAGGAGGGGAGGTTGAAAGGAGGGGAGGAGGAGAAAAGCGCAAAGCTGGCCGGAACCTGCGCTCCCCTTCCCCCGCCACCCAAAGGGAGAAGGGGTGGGGAACAGGCCCCCGCCGCGGCAGAGCGGTCCGAGGGGCAAAAGACCAGCACAATGACCCCTCCCCGTCCCCAGCCAACACCTAGCCCGCGACGCCCCCACCTCCGCTCCCCGCTTGGCCGGCTGGCCCTAAGGGGGGCCCCCGCCCCGCCTCCCCTCAGCCCAGGACTCCGGCGGCAGGGCGGAGAAGACGAGCTCGGCGGAACTGCGTCCCAAGGAAAGAACAGAACCGCGGAGGCCCGAGGTGCCCATGAAGATCTGAGAGTAGGAGCACGCC
>PVIY010048749.1:0-17126 GCA_004026745.1 Myrmecophaga tridactyla
TGTATCCTAATAAAACCCCAATGAAAAAGCCAACCCATTTCTGGTATGCTGCATTCTCGCAGTGTTAGCAAACCGAAACAGATTTTGGTACTGAGAGTGGGGTTTCACTTTCTGGAAGCCCAGAATTTTCTAGACCATTCAGTTCTCAGCTTATATCTTTCCTCTCACATTTCACTATAAGCTGCAAGGAGAAGCTAGGCTGCATTTCTGACGTTTAGTTTGGAAATTTCCTCAGCTAGATATCCAAGCTTGTCACTTTCAAATTCTGCCCTCCATCCAACACCAAGACTCGATTTTGCCAAATTCTCCATCATTTTAAAACAAGGTCACTTTTCTTCCAGTTTGCAATGACACATTCATCATTTCTGTCTAAGTCCTCATCAGAAGTATTTTAGAGTCCATATTTCTACCAACAATCTTTTCAAAGCAATCTAAGCCTTTCCTATCAAGCATCTCACAATTCTTCCAGAATCCTTCCCTTATCCATTTATAAAGCCATTCCAGCATTTTTGGTATTTGCGAATCACAGCACTCCACTTCTCTTGTGCCAAAATCTGTTTCAGTTTGCGGGGATGCTGCTGGAATGCAATATACCAGAAATGGGTTGGCTTTTCCATTGGGGTTTTATTAGGCTACAAATTTACAGTTCTAAGTCCATGAAAATGTCCAAACTAAGGCTTCAAGGGGAAGATATCTTCTCTGAGAAAAGGCTGCTGGCATCTGGGGATCCTCTGTCACATGGGAAGGCACATGTCTGCTGGTCCTTCTCACCTGGTTCTAGTTTCACTGGCTGTCTCCAAATGTTTCTGGGTGTTTCTCTCTTAGCTTCTCTGGGACAAACCCTGGATTTTATCTTTTAGCTTCTCTGGGCTTTTTCTGTCTTTTATCCTTTCACAAAAGACTTCAGTAGAAGGATTAAGACCCATCTTGAATTGGGTGGGTCACATCTGTATGGAAACAACCTAATCAAAAGGTCCCACCCACAATAGATCTGCATCTACAAGAATAATTAAAAGAATGGCCTTTCTGGGGTAAATAAGCTTCAAACCAGCACAAAAACTAAACGCTTTCCCTCTAAGATCATGAGCAAGACAAGGATATCCATTCTTAAGCATTGTTATTCAGCACTGTGCTGGAAGTTCTAGCCAGAACAGTTAGGCAAGTAAAATAAAAGACATCCAAATTGAAAAGGAAGAGTAAAACTTTCACTATTTGTAGATGACATGATCCTATATATAGAAAGTCCACCAAAAATCTACAACAAAGCTACTAGAACTAATAAACAAATTCAGCAAAGTGGCGGGGTACAAGATCAACATGCAAAAATCAGTAGTTTCAATTTAATAGTAATGAGCAATTTGAAGAAGTAAACATGATAAAATTCCATTTAACTAGCAACTAAAAGAATAAAACATCTGGGAATAAATTTAATCAAGAACTTATCCATGGAAAACAGCACAACTTTGCTAAAAGAAATTTAAAAAGATCTCAATAAATGGAAGGACATTCCATGATCATGGATTGGAAGGCCAAATATCATTAAGGTGTCAATTCTACCTGAAATTTAGAAATTTAGATTTAACACAATCCCAATTAAAATTCCAGCATCCTATTTTGCAGAAATGGAAAAGCAATTACCAAATTTATTTGGAAGTGTAAGGGGTCCCAAATAGCCAAAACCATCTTGCAAAAGAAGAACAAAGTTGGAAGACTCACACTTCCTGACTTTAAAGCTTATCACAAAGCCATGGTGGTCAAAACAACATGGTACTGGCACAAGGACAGACATGTAGACCAATGGAATTGAATTGAGAATTCTGAACTAGACCCTCTTATCTATGGCAAATTGATTTTTGACAAGGCTGCCAAGTTCACTCACTTGGGAAAGAATAATCTATTCAACAAATGATGCTGGGAGAACTGGATATCCGTATGCAAAAGAATGAAAGTACACATACAAAAGTTAACTCAAAATTAAAAAAAAAAGTTAACTAAAATATATCAAAGGCCTAATTACAAGATCCAGGACTCTAAAACTTCTATAAGACAATGTAGGGTTGCATCTGCAAGAAGATAATATAGGGTAGCATCTTCAAAACAAAAATGCCAGAAAATCCTCATTTACTGTCCTTTTAACCAAAATAGAACCAAAAGAAATTAAACGCATGATAATGCAGAAATGCCAAGTCTCTTTGATTTGGTTTGCAAAGTTAAAAACTGAGTCTTAAAGCAAATGCATAAGAAACACTTCTGAACTTTCTAACTGGTGTGTACAGGAAAATATGCTTCTGGATTTCTTTTCTTTTTTGGGGGGTGGATAGTCTGGAAATCGAACCCGGGTTTCCTGCATAGAAGGCGAGCATTCTACCACTGAACCCATGCACCTCTGGATTTCTTTTTAAAAGTGCTTATTATCTAGAATTTACTTTTAAATATTTAGATGTGTGAAAAAAATCTATTGGGATGCAAGGGTAGTTCAGTGGTGGAATTCTTGCCTGCCATGCAGGAGACCCAGGTTTGATTCCCAGCCCACGCACTTCCCAAACAAACAAGCAAACAAACAAATGAAAAAAACAAACAAACAAAAATTCAACAAATGGTGTTGCAATAAGGAGATACTCACATGGGAAAAGAATGAAATGTGACTCTGCCATACAGCATACAAAAAAAAAAATCTATAACCAACTGTGATGGTTGGGTTCTGGTGTCAACTTGGTCAAATGGTTATGTCCAGTTATCTGGTCAGACAAGCACTGGCCTGAACATTGCTGCAAGGATATTTCGTAGCTGGTTGATAAACCAGAAGGCTGGTGTATGAATTCATCAGTCAGTCGATTGCATCTGTGGCTGATTACATTTGTGATCAACTAAGGGGTGCCTCCCACAATGAGAAAATCCAATCAGTTGACGACCTTTTTTTTTCCCATGCTGTATAGCTGGGGTCACATCTCATTTCTTTTTCTATGTGAGCATCCCATTATTGAAGCAACATTTGTTGAATTTGTTTGTTTTTATTTTTGTTTGTTTTTTTGTTTTTGTTTTTATGGGAAGTGCATGGGTCGGGAATCGAACTGGGTGTCCTGCATGGCAGGCAAGAATTCTACCACTGGACTACCCTTGCACCCCTCATTTGAAGGCTTTTAAGGAAGAAGAGAGACTCTTTCACTGCTTCTTCAGCCAAGGAGTCTCTCCTGTGGAATCTGTCCAGACCCTTCATCGGAGCCACCAGCCTCACAGACTGCCCTAAGGATTTTGGACTCTTCCATTCCTATGGTTGCGTGAGACACCTTTGTAAGTCTCATTTTCACAGATCTCTCCTGTTGGTTCTGTTTCTCAAGAGAACTCTGACTAACACCAACAGGACTGATTCAGGTAAGGCAATAAATTGGAGAGTACATTGATTCAAATCAGGTTTTATTAAAAACCTGATGGCTTTTGATGTAAAAGCCATTGTTATGACTATGAGAACAAAGTTTAAGAGTCTCCAAACGAGATCCCTTTTTTGCCTAACTGTGCAGCTTTTGCTCAAGGAGTCTGTCTTTTTTGCCAGTCACTTTATAAGTTTATTAGTTTAGGAATGGTTACAAGATCCCATTAATGAAATGAACACATAAAATGACTTAGTATTCTAAATGACTTCAAGCCCTACACTGCAGCTCTTCATAAAGAATATTGAACCAACAAGCAACGCAGATTCAGCCCAGCAAGACCTCTGATGCCCCCAGTGGAAATTAATATTTACAAGCCATAAGTGGCAAAACCTTGCTTCACTTTACCTAAAAAGTACAATACAAACCCAATAAGTATATTTTTGGGAAATATTTCATATCTTCATATAGCCAGGAAAAAGTTGAATTTAATGAGTAGATTTTCCATCATTATTTTGGCAATATCACACAATAGTTTTAGATTTAGACTTGAAAAGATAACTGTGATTTAGAAAACCTAAATTTTGTAAACCAATATTAAACAACAATTAAACTTTTTCTATTGAGTCAGCATTGCTCCAACCCTGTTTTTGTGAGACATTCCATACAAGGATGCTTCTTTGTCCAACACATACCCTCCTGAGAAAACAGGTAATAGCACTCAAACAAATAAAGGATCAAATGGAAAGTTATCCTTAAAGGAGAAGTTAAGCAAAATACATTCCATACCTTCTTTTTCTTTCAAGATCTGAACATCACTGGGCAAAGGACTATCAGAATCAACCTTCTGCAGTTTAACATGCCAGTCATATAACCTGTCATTTATGAGGTCCAGTGAATATATTCCTGTTTTATAACGCCGTGATCTGTATATGGCCCTGAGCTCTTTCATATGTCTATTTAAAGCTTGTACTGACCCAGGCACTGTACCATTTAGATGGTCTTGCCTTTACATCTTCCTTATTTTGTCTAATATTGTCAAATTTCCTTTCTTAATTCCTTCATGTTCTGAGTTTTTCCGCTAATAGGCTCTTCTTCCTTCATCTCATGGTGATCCAAGTCTTCCATAACTTCAGCCATCTCTTCCTCCTCCTCTTTGGAAGTCACTTCTTCTCTTGTCCTGTTCTAACCCACGGGGAATGGGTTGATCTCACATCTCAACATTCAGGTGCTTAGGAAGGTTATATAATCTGCAGAGTTCACATAACAACCACTTCAATGGCTGACAAAGTGAATTATCGATGTTAGTATCTTCTAGATGTTCTAACACTGATGTCAGATTTGGGTTATTGGGATCCATAAACCATATTGGTGAAGAATATGGATAAGATTCCATGATGTGGCAAGTGAGGGTGAGTGGAGTGGTGGGTGCGGCTGCCTGGAGGTGTGGGCAGCTGTGACATCAGGAACTGGCAGAGGTAGCTCATCCAGCCTCCGGCTGACGGTGGGAAGTCGCTCGTCATTCTTGTTGAAGATGAATGCCAGGAATTTCAGCTCAGGCTTAATCCCTGACATGGACACGTTCCCCTCATCTCAGGCTGAAGGGGTGTGGAATGGGAATTGGGCCTGCAGCTGCCGTCCCTGCCGTGCCGCCCTGTTCTTGTGGCTCCACTTATTATTTTTTAATATCTAAAGAACACATAACTAATAAACAAATGCCAACAATACAAGAGGAAAAAATGGATAAAACACAAAATAACTGTACATGGCTTATAAAACTGTAAGATTATTCCAAGTGTAACAGCAGCCTTGCTGACAATAGTGCCTGCTGAGCTCTGTTCCAGGTTCAGTCTCTTTGCTGAAAGAATTTAGATCACAAGAGGGCCAGTAGGAATAAGTAGTAAAGTTTATTAGAGAGAGAGAGAGAGTATTAGAGAGAGAGAGAACACATTAAAGAAGTTAACACAAGCGTGTTCAAGGGAAAAGTACACACTGAGTGGATTAGGTTAGCTTTTCTTACACAGAGTTTTGTTGATTGCAGGTTTCTATAGTGACCTTTGGATACTTGGGACTTACGTGCTTTGTATTAACCAGATGCTTACATGGTTTGCATTGTTTCAGGAAGAGATGGCTATTGCTGCTTGTGGTTCCCTGTCATGTACCCAAAATTTGCTTTTGGGTAAATGTTTAACAATCTTTATAATTCCAGGCTGTCTGCTATTAACTAAGAGTCTGTTTAGGGCCCATGAATTTGCAAGCTTTAGTTTTAGGAGTTTTCGATGGTTTTATGAGGTTCTAGGGCTTTAGGAGTTTGTAGTTTGCATTAATTCCTTTGGCACTAGATAAAATAGGGACTTGCAGTTGTTCATTAACTCTTTAAGAGCTGGGTAGGCAATCAGGGACCTACAGTCATTCATTAACTCTTTCAGAGATGAATAGGAAATGAGGGAACTGCAGTTATCTTATTCTATCCTGCTTCACAAGCCTCATTGATAATAACGGTAATATACGATAAAACAATAATAATATCTACTATAAAATTGACAAATATCAAAATGTTTGATTATATGTTTTTTGTTGACCTTTCTAACACATGAATTACCTCAGATATATGCTCCCATTGTTCAAAGAGACTGACATTAATTACACTCATACCGTTGGCATTCAAATTCCCGGCCTCTCCCTGGACCCCATCTTGCTTCTTAGATGGAGACTGGCCAATTGTCCCGTGTAGCTCACAAAGCATAGAAACATTCTAATACCCACTTAGACTTGTAAGACTTAACTGTTACTATGCCAAAATTTGTCACAAATAAAGAACTAAAATTCCATAAAGAACTGTTGCCGGACAAAAGTGGGCTTGATGTACAGGAATCAATTCTGTGACAGCGTTTCAAAGAGGAGAGGGGTGTATTACTTGGGGTGTATTTGCTCCTGTAGGAGACAGGAGCAAAGCAAGCTCAGATCTGTCTCCCCTGCAAAAGGATTAGGGTCTTTATGGGATGTAGACAAAGGGAGGTGGAGCCAGTGGCATTGGCAGATACTGATTGATTGGTTATGGTTGATTGGAAGAGTGTAAGGGCAGGCCTGAAGACAGACAAGACGAAGGATAGGGAGGTGGAGCCAGTGGCATTGGCAGATACGGATTGATTGGTTATGGTTGATTGGAAGAGTGTAAGGGCAGGCCTGAAGACTGACAAGATGAAGGATAAGCATTAGGTAGAACTTTACGGCACCATTGTAAGTAGTTCAATTAACATAAGATGACAAGTAAAGAGACTAAGCTAAACGAACCATAAGATCTGACAAAAACCAGCTGGTGGAAATAGATTGTTACCGGTTACAGCAGCGTTGTAAAATATCACGAGTAAGGGAGTGGAAGTGAACCAAACTTACATCTACAATTGAAATCTTGCAGTCAGTAGTTGCGATCTACAGGAAAAGAGGGGCTCCCCACAGAGACCCGCTGGAGGCGTCCTGAAGGGAAATGGGCTACTTGGCGACAACAGCAGCTAAATGGTTACAGAACTAGAATTTCACTACTTCTCTCTTTTTTGTTCATTTTTTTTCTTTCTCATTGATCATCTCCCATCTTTTTCTTCTGCTGCCTTTTCCTTAAAAACAAAATGAAACAAAACAAAACAAACCTAAACAAACAAGAGAAAACTCGTTCTGCTTCTCCCTCTAAACTACAGTACTTCCATGTCTGCACTATCGATATTTTTTCAACTTTTTAAAATTATATAATATAACATATATACAAAGCAAAGAAAGAAAAAAAGCAATAGTTTTCAAAGCACTCTTGAACAAGTAGTTACAGGACAGATCCCAGAGTTTGTCATGGGCTACATACCATCATCTCAGATTTATCCTTCTAGCTGCTCCAGAATATAGGAGGCTAGAAGGAATAAATATATTTTTATCATCACAATTGCCTTTTTTTCTCTTTTTTTGTGAAGAATAACATATATACAAAAAAGCAATAAATTTTAAAGCACAGCACAACAACTGGTTGTAGAACATATTTCAGAGTTTGGTATGGGTTGCAATTCCACAGTTTTAGGTTTTTACTTCTAGCTGCTCTAAGATACTGGAGACTAAAAGAAATATCAATGTAATGATTCAGCAATCATATTCATTTGTTAAACCCTACCTTTTCAGTATACCTCCACCATCACCTTTGATATTTTTATCACACTCTTTAGGGGTGTTTGGGCTATGGCCATTCTAACTTTTTCATGTTGAAAGGGGCTGTCAATAATATGGGGTAGGGAGACAGAACTAGCTGATGTTCTGGAGAGGCTGGGCCCTCTAAGTTTCAGGATTTATCTGGTCCAGGGACCTATCTAGAGGTTGTAAGCTTCTGGAAGGTTGTTCTAGTGCATGGAACCTTTGTAGAATCTTATATATTGCCCTAGGTGTTCTTTAGGATTGGTAGGAATGGTTTTGGTTGGGGTTTGGCTAGTTATGATACGTAGCAATGTCTAACTGAAGCTTGAGTAAGTGTGACCTCCAAAGTAGCTCTTGACTCTATTTGAACTCTCTCAGCCACTGATACTTTATTAGTTACACTTCTTTTCCACCTTTTGGCCAGGATGGCGTTGTTGATCCCATGGTGCCAGGACCAGACTCATCTCTGGGAGTCATCTCCCAAGCTGCCAAGGAGACTTTCACCCCTGGATGTCATGTCCCATGTAATGGGGAAGGCAATGATTTCACTTGCAGAGTTGGGCTTAGAGAGAATGAGGCCAAATCTGAACAACAACAGAGGTCCTCCAGAAGTAACTCTTAGGCATGCCTATAGGTAGTCTTCTCAGCTACCTACATAAACTTCACAAGAGTGAAGGTCAAGATCAAGGGCTTGGCCTATTGATTTGTGTGTCCCTAATGTTTGACACAGTGACAGGTCAAAGTTTATGCACTATTGATGTTTTGTACCAGATAATTTGTCAAAGTGGAAAGGCTGTACTGTCCTCGCACTCTAAGATGTTTAGCAGCATCCCTGACCTTTACCCAGTAGATGCCAGAAGAACCCACAGCCTTCCCAGTCAGGACAATTGTGTGTCTTTGGATAGATCTGTTTTCCAGTATGTATAGGAAATCTGAGCTAATCCAGAGAATTCTTCACTGAGAAAAAATGTCCAGATCTCAGTTTACGAGGGATTTTAAGCATGAAAAATCACCCCCCTCTCCCAGATAAAATTCTAACACCTTTTTTCTTCTTTTTCTTCTGCAGTGGCCAGTTTTTGAGATCTGTATAGCCTGTGCTCATATGCATGGACTTTTCTGGGACAGTCACAACTTCAAATAGGCTATTTCCAATTCTGGACCATGAGATCTGATTTGGGGTTTTGAAAATAAAGTTGTAGTACACTTTGACTAAATTCTTATCTGCTGACCTTGGCCAATTCTTCAGTCATTCTTTCTTGGGAATTTCCCCCAATAAGGAGGATGTAAGAGGAAAATAGTTCCTGGATGCTTAATGCCTGGAGGAGGACACAGACCTACAAGCAAGCAGTTAGCCTAGAGTGGACAAAGGGCTTTGAATAGGGAAATATTTTCACAAATTAGTGTGTACCCCAGGAGTCAGCCCTGCCTCTTCCTCTGAATTCCTTCAGGATTCCCTGGCCAGCAAAGCCAGAAGGCAACCCCAATGGGCTGCCAGCCCCAGAACCCTGAACTCAGCATCATTAACCACCTTGTGAGTTAAACTTGCTCAGATGCCTCCAGGGCCCAGGAAGGTTGTGTAAACAGGCAAACAGACCTGTTTTAAAAAAGCCCTGGGACTGATGATGAACTGGATATGCATTCAAATTCAAATTCAAAGAAAAAAAATTTTTTTTCAACTGTGCTTGCTAAAGGAAATTCATGCGTGCCAGTTTTCAGCCTCGGAGTTGAACCTTGAATAGAATTCTATAAGCTTTAGTGGATGCATTACACGCCTGATTCACGGTCCCTGGTTTCTTCCAAGATGGGGCTTGGGTTTGTGGCTCTGGTTACGTGCTGTTTCTTTCTATACATCTCCATGGGATCTGGATCTCTCTGCCCTGGCCCTCTTCAAGACTTTCTAAAACAGACCACTGCTGCTGGTTAATGTTATTTTCTTTCTGTTCTCTTAACATCACCTAATGAATAGGCTACATTCTGGAAAATAACATTTAAAAAAAAAAACATAACAACCCTGGTGCCTGGTTAAGCCCAGTCCTTGCCTCTGTGGGTTTCCCAATGTTCAGAACCTTTGTGCTAATTAGCAGTGACAGATGAGTCACTGGTCCTGCTGGTTCTCCAGAGGAAAAAAAAGCTTGCTTCTCTTGAGCTGGGGGACCTTGAGGAGTCACCACATGCTCCTAGGAGCTTCTGTCACAGGGAGAAAAGTTCAATCTGAAAAGCTGAGTGCAGATGGCCTCTCAACACGGGCAGGCGTCCCGCTCTCACCAGCATCAGACAGCAGGGACAGATGGGGCTCCCCACTGCTCAATGCTGATGGGATTTTCAGAGTCCTGGCCACCAAGGAGAGGTAGATGTCATGGATTTGGCAAGGGCGAAGGTGGACTGTCCAAAGTCGGCAGGATCAGGCAGCCAGAAGTCAAGGAGGCCCAAGGGCAGCTGCATGTGACTGCACCCAAAGTAGAAATTGGTGATGAAAGGCTAGATAGTTTCTGGACAAAGGTGGTAGATTCTTTGGCCCAATGCACTCAAGTGACCAATTCCCAAGACACCAGGGTTTCAAAGAGAGAGTTTATTGCTAGGCATGAAGCAGGAGATCAGATGGCCTATCGACCCCCAAATCTGTCTTCCTGAACTACAGTAATTCTGATAGTTCTATAGTATCAAAAGGTGGGTAGGTTTTAGAATAAGGAGCACAATGGTTCTAAATGATGTCATTAGAAGTGACTTAATTATTCAGCATGCACAGGTTGATTACATGTTTAGTCACAGAATGTATTTAAGAAAATGGTGGCCTTAATATGATGATGGGTGTGATTTTTGGTGTTATAATGAGGTCTACGTGACTTGTAGATTAAAGCCTAAGCTACTGTGCATGTCAGGTGGGCCCATTTTGGTTAGATCCGGTCTCGGTTCTCAGGATAACTTTGGACTTGGGCTGGGTTAGTTCTGGGCTGACCCAAGACCCTTCATTAATAAACATTCAGGGCTGTCTTTAGTGATTGCAAGATTCTAAAGTCAAAAAACTTGATAAATGGATACAAGTGAGCCATAGTCACAAGATTTTTATAATCACAAGGGTAGAAGATAAAGGTTATATAATCATTATCAGAGATCAAGGCAGCTGGATTATACTCAAAGATTTCAGGTATTTCCCTCTGACTACTTCAGTATAGCAGAAAGTAAAAAGGAATGTCTATATAATGATTCAGCAACCATAATCGTCCCTTAAATCTTAACTTCTTGGTTACAAGATGAGGCACCAACATAGAGCAAAGAAAAGTGATTTAGGGTGATGAAAGGTTTAAGGGGAAATGAGTCTCTTCTCCAATCCCTCAAACGTAGGGGCCTGACTAGAACTCCTGAGATTTAAAGGTTCCTGATCAGTTAATAAGAAAAGAAAACAGGGAAACAGTTCAGAAGCTTTCAAAGTCTCCATGGGAGCAGGGGTGGGGTGGGAAGGGAAAATGGGGAGTTATTGCTTAATGGGTACAGAGCTTCTGGTCGGAAGGTGGGATGGTAGCACAACTGCTGTGAATGTAATTAACACATGATTTGAATACTTGAAAGTGGTTAAGAGGGGAAATTTTATGTTGCCTATATTTTACCACAATAAAAATTTTAAAACAAAACCAAACCCCACAGAACCATACAAAAAAATCTTTTCATCTGAAGGCTGGGACTTTTTTTTTCCTGTTAAGAACTGAAGCTCAAAAAGAGGCTCAATGTATTTGGAAAGCAGATTTAGTGAGAAACCAGCCTTCAGTGAAGTGTGGGCTCTGTGAAGAAGCCCCAATCCCTGTTAATGGGGGAAGTCCTGTTAATGGACTCTTAATATCTACAAGGACAAGGACAAGGACAGAGATTAAGCTCAGATGCATAGGCAGGACTCTCAAAAAATAAAATAAAATAAGGATTGGTCTGTCACAGGGAAAACCTTAAGTGGTAGATATCTTTGTGACACAGTATTCCTAATTTTCCTTTAAAAAAATTAAACTTTTTAAAAAAGATACTTTCAAACTTATAGGACACGTACAAAAATAATTCAAACCCCAAACAGAGAATTCCAAGATACCTCTGTCCCCCCAGACTCAGATCTACTAAATCGCACATTTTGTCACATTTGCTTATCATTTTATCTGCTCATCAATCTATCAATCTGTCTATCTATCCACTTTTTGTCTGTCTATGTACCTGTCTGTTTATCGATTCATTTTCTGAACACTTGAGTGTAAGTTGTATATCTTTGGATTTGCTTTTAATCTTGAGGTAAAGCATGATATCTGTTATACTATGGCAGAATGTCTCAAAATCTGTGTAACTAAATTCACGCATATTTGAGACTTCAGTCACATTTTTGATGGTTGCAAACCTTTTTCACTTTGGGGGCACATGGCTTTTATGGTGAGACACTGTGGTGAAAACGGTATGGTAAAAAAAAAACTGTTTATGTCCAGCAATGTCCTATCCTAAAAAAATGGCTGACATTAAAAATTATAATAATAATAGCTGGATTTTATACATAAAAAGGCACTATTCTCGGTTTCTTACCCATATTTTTTCACTTAATTCTCTTAACAAGCCTAAGAAGTAGGTAGCGTTATTATTTCCCATTTTACTAATGAGGGCACAAGGCACAAAGAGATGGCTGAGCTATTATACTTAAAGGATTTATAGGCTAAGAGTCCATGCATGAAAGTCAGGGACTAAAAGCTAGGTCTGTTCTAGCTTTTTTCAAAGGGGTCCTTTTTTCCAGGCGACAGGGCACTCCCTGCATGGTGCCAACATCAGTCCTGCCCACGTATCTTTCAGAAACTAGATCTGTTTGTCTCTTGACGTTTGAGCTAACACACAATTAATTATAACCATGGGTCCAGATGCTGCTGCGCAGGCTGGGGTCAAAAGCATCACCTCTGAGGTATGTTAAAGCCTCAGACTTCCAGGCCCCATGACTGAGAGACTTTGACACTGAGGAGAAGTCAAGAAATCCGGGTTTAACTCGCCCTCTACAGGAGTGGTGTGCAGCCATGTCTGAGCAGCACCCATTTATGAGAACAGTGGAGCCTGCATTTTTTGATCTAGCATCTCCTGTCCTCTAAAAATATTTTGAGGCTCAGTAGCCGATGTTGGTATGTTTATTTATCTATAAAAATATATGTGTATTCTATTGCCTGTGTTTTGTATTTATAAGACCTATGCAAAAATAAAAGTTAAAAAAGGATGGGGATCGCCTCTCTCAGGTGTTAAGGAACTAGTAGGGTTGATGGGAATTTCACTTGTCCCCGTGCACACAACCGGTCTTAACAAATACACATTTGCAGTCAATTTTGATGGTGGAAAATACTCACTTTGGTGCTCAGTTGTGTGTGCTGGTGGTGCCCATTTTTCTCGTTGATAGCCCTGTATTTAAAAAAAAAACTGTACTGTGATTATTTAAAAATTTGAGTACTTTGCACTATCTCTGAACTCTCTGCACCAGATTTCTGTAAATCTAAAACTGCTCCACAAAATAAAGTATTTTTTTTAAAGCTAAATAAAAAAACAAGAAAAGGAAGGAGTGAAGATGAAAATTGATATTTTAGATATTTACTTATTGGATAAACTTCTCACTAATATTATTACGAACAATGCAATTGAATACACTTCAATACTTGAGCAAATCTTGGCATACCCCTGTGCAATACACTGATTTTTAAGTTCTGGTTCCAAGTTCAGTTAATTTTTTGACACATTTTAATGGCTACCGTAAGTGGAAAATGAAACTCCACAACGCCTCCAAATAGAAAAGTATATCATTAGCAGCACATATTAAATAATGCTATTCATTTCTCACTACCATCTGCTAATCAAGCAAAAATTTTTGGTGGAATATGGATGCAAATTTCCACAGGACATGATGTGAGTCAGAAGCTCTTCCAAACTAATAAATAAATAAAAATGTTGCATTTTTATTATTTTAACCAGTGGGTTTTAAATGGAAAGCCTAAAACTTTTCGCGTGTGCAATGAGTTCTGTCACTCCCTGGAGTCAGGTAAGACTTCACAGGTCAGGGACACAATCCCCACAAGACTGTCCTCCTTTCAGACAGCAGTTCCAAGTTTGGGGGGATCCCAGGGCCGCACCTACTTCTGACCAACTGGATACAAATTCAGGGGTTCCCACTATGCTCTCTTAATAAAAATAATAATAAAAAAAATGATGATGTTGAATTTCTTTCTTATCTCTCTAGGCCCACAGATTTGGAAGCCTAAAAGCATGCAATGACATTTTCTTTTTTTTTTTGTATGCTGTATGGCGGGGTCACAGTTCATTCTTTTTTCATGTGAGTATCCCGTTATTGCAGCATCATATGTCAAATCTTTGTTTGTTTTTTGTTTGTTTGTTTGTTTTTTGGGAAGTGCACAGGTGGGGAAGCGAACCCGAGTCTCCCATATGGCAGGCGAGAATTCTACCACTGAACTAACCTTGCACCAACATTTTAAGTTTAAAAAGTATCATAGACCTCCTTTGAGGAACTCCCCCCAAAAATGTCTATACCTACTAACATTTAAATAGACAAGGAGTCTTGAAGGCTCAGATTGAGAATCACTTCCCTAAAGAAATTTTATGTTGTCGGGAAGGAATATGATTTGGTTAGAGAAGCATTAGGATTTACCTACTGATCCTTTAAAAGATCTAAAAGTCAGGACTCAAGCCAGGCTGTGTTTCCCTGTGTCACCTGGGACCTACAGGAAGTCACTTCCTAGCTCCTCTGAACCTTCCTGAGCATCAAAAACATTTTGAAGATCCCACATAAGACAAGGGTCACACAAAATCAAAAACACATAAAACAGAGTTAGCTTCTTGTTTAATTCTCTAATCTCTAAATAGTCCATAGAAGACAATTCAGATTTCTTCTGAATGACGTAAATCACCATTTGCTTCAATGATGTCAATGGGATACAAACCACATCTTTTTATTTTTAAAATTTTTCTAAAACATAACAACATACAAACACGAATATTCTTGTCATATGATCATTCCATTCTTGGTATAAAATCAATAACTCACAATATCATCACATAGTTGTATATTCATCACCATGATCATTTCTTAGAACATTTGCACCAATTCAGAAAAAGAAATAAAAAGAAAACAGAAAAAAATTTATACATACCATACCCCTTACATCTCCCTCTCATGACTGCTACTATTTCCATCTACCCAATATATTTTAGCCTTTGTTTCCCCTATTTTTTTCTATGCCCCTTACCATTCCCTTTCACTGATCACTAGCATTTCAATCTACTAAATTTATTTTAACATTTGACCCCCTATTATTTATTTATTTTTAATCCATATGTTTTACTCATCTGTCCATACCGTAGATAAAAGGGGCATCAGACACAGGTTTTCACAATTACACAGTCACATTGTGAAAGCTATATCATTATACAATCATCTTCAAGAAACATGGCTTCTGGAACACAGCTCTACATTTTCAGGCACTTCCCTCCAGCCTCTCCAATATACCTTAACTAAATAGGGGATATCTATATAATGTGTAAGAATAACCTCCAGGATAACCTCTCGACTCTGAAATCTCTCAGCCACTGACAGTTTATTTTGTCTCATTTCTCTCTTCCCCCTTTTGGTCTAGAAGGTTTTCTCAATCCCTTGGTGCTGAGTCCCAGCTCATTCAAGGATTTCTGTCCCACATTGCCAGGAAGGTTTACACCCCTGGGAGTCATGTCCTACACAGAGAGGGGGAGGGCAGTGAGACAAAGCACATCTTGATAGCAGAGGGTGAGTGTTGGGACCAGTCTGTATTTCAGGCTCTGTTCCCTGCCTGGTCTATTGACAGCCATTTCCCTACAGCTAACTCTGAAATTCATGTTGTGTTAACCTGCAAGCACTCTGAATCGCTCCCCAATGCAACATGTCTTTTCATATTTCTGCTCCAAGGCGTCAGAATTTTTGGTGAAATAACTGATCTGCCCCACCATGATCTCATACAATTTAATTTCCTCCTTGTTTTAATTTCTAATTCTTCTCATAACTCTACCCAACTTTATACAAGCTCTTTGAACAGCTTGTCCTGGTTGCCCTGCTCTATCCTGGGACACATGAAGCAGGGGGAGGGAAGAACATGGGATTTGGAGGACCAAAGAACAGGGTCTAAATTCAAGGTCTTATTCTAAATGGCTGAGTCAGATAATCACCCTCTCTCTGGTTCTCAATTTTCTCATCTCTACAATAGAAGCAAGGATACCTATTACAAAGGACTGTCATGAAGATTAAACAGATAATTTCTTTTTCTAATTCTAAAAGTGAACAATATCTTTTAATGTGTAAAAAACATACTTGGGTACTATAATTATTTTTTTTATTTCCTCCCTCCTAGCCTTGCTCCTTTCTTTTTTTCCCCCTCCACAATATTCTTCTTTCTTTTATGCTTTCTACTTATTCCTTTTTATCTCTTGGAACAATTCAGAATATTTATTTAAAAATCCCTTCCAGATTGCTCTATTATCTCCAGTTCTTGGGGTGCACGTTCTTTCATTTGTTGTAACTGTTGACTGCCCTTACAACGGATTGTTTTTGGTGTGGCTTGACATTTTTGACTTTAAGCAGTTCTTCAGTGGAGATTGTTTTCTGTGGATTTCCCATGTGGCCTAGGTTGTAGAACTTAAAGGTCAACCTCTCATCTACTCAAGGACATTGTTCTAATGGGTGTTCCTTCCCTCTCCTGCATAAGACTTTCTCCCTCTTGGAGCTTTCCCATTAGCATATAAACAGGCTGTGTTACCTCCCAGTTTGTCTTGTTTTGCTATTTCCCTTCACAGCAAAACTTCTTGAACAATTTGTTTATTTGTTGCTCCAATTCTTCTTTGCATTTTCTATTGAATTCATTCCATTCAGGCTTTCCCCACTCCCTCACAATCCAAATTACTCTTGTCAAGGTCGTCAATGATTTCCAATTAGTTAAAGCCAATTGTCCAGTCTCAGTCCTCAATTTACACATGGTTACCGGCATTTCATCCAGTTGATTACTTCCTCATTCTTTGAGCACTTCCTTCCCTTAGCTTCCAGGAAACCGCTCACTCTGTTGTCCTACCTCAATGGTCCCTCTTTCTCTTTCTCCTTTAATAGATCCCCTTATCTCCCTGATTCTACATGTTGGAGTGCTCCAGAGATGACTCCTCTTACCTCTTCTCTTCCTTATTTATGCCCATTGTCTCAGGATTTTGGTGCATGTTATTTCCTCTGCCTGGAATGCAGAAGTAGCCACAAGGCTTGCTCCTAAACTTCAGGTATGGGTTCAAAGTTGTTTTATCTGTCAGCCATTTCCTGATCATCCTGTACAAATAACACTCCATCTCTAACACTAACTGCCTATCGTCTTCCCTGTGTGCTGGTTTAAAAGGATGTATGCGAACATCTAAACAGAGGGTCAATAAAGAAACAGAGAATTTGAATATTACAATAAATGAGCTAGACTTAACAGACATTTATAGGACATTACACCCCACAACAGCAGGATACACCTTTTTCTCAAGTGCTCATGGATCATTCTCAAAGATAGACCATATGCTGGGCCACAAAGCAAG